>VXAA01003302.1:325357-358413 GCA_013399115.1 Anseranas semipalmata | reverse complement strand
TTCGCAGCGAGAACCGCGGTGCCACCGGCGGGGAGAGCGGGGCAGTCCCGGCACGGCGCTTCCCGTGCCTTGGGCTCCCCACCGCAGCCTGGCGTGCGGCTGGGACGCGGCGGAGAGGGGCGAGCGGCGGGGGATGGCCCCGCGGTGTGCGGCATCGTCCGTGTGTGCAGTGCGGCGGTGATGGGGGGCAGAAGCTGCTGCGGGGATGCAACCTGAGACTCCCGCTCTTAAGTGCCAAGTTAATTTCCGAAAGCCAAAAAAAAAAAAAAAAAGTGGTCGGGGGAGTCCTTCCTGAATCTAGGTTCTAAGGTTTCAAGCTTTTGCTAACATATTTCCCAAATGGTGCGTGTGCGTGTGTTTTCATCCTGTGCCGGAGGTAGTAGGTGTAACTGGTGAATCTATAACGCTTGGCCGAGCTGTGCAGCGATTCAGGGGGAAAGGTCCGAGACTGCGGCTACTCCAGGGCTTCTCCGGGGGCTGGAAGAGCAGCCTCAGGCTGCAGTCGGCGGTCCTCATGGTCACCCAGGGCTGACTGCACGCCATGTACAGTGCAGAGGTCAGTCCTGTGGCTGGCACTCACAATTTCAAATAAACACTACGCATTTATTTTCTAATGTAAAGCTCTGCTATGGTGGAATTAGATTTCTACATATAAATAGGTGACATTTCTTTCAGCAGTAGCTCCAACAGAATAAGCACAACGCCCTGGGAAGGTAGCCGGATTTGTCACCAGCCCTGCTGAAACTTCCCGCAAAGTGCAACAGCCCCTCGTCTGTGAGACCCCTTTAGGCCGATTAACGTCGCGGTGGCTCGGAGAGCAGCCGGGCAGACCCGCGTACGGAAGCCGCGCTCCCCAGGGGCAGGGGTGTGCGGAGGTCTCGGCAGCCGCCGCGGCTGGTGCCGGCGGGGAATGGCTCGTTCAGAGGGCGCCATCCCGCGGCGGCGGGCGCCTCGCTGCCTCCTGCGCCTGGGTAGCGCTAACATCGCGTTTGTGATGCTGAGCGCGGGTCAGGGTGTTTTGTTGTTGCTGGAGTTTCAAGGTTCCTGCTTCTGCAGCGAATAAATGCATAAGATGATGGCACTCACACGCTGTGCTCGCCTAACGAGCTCGGCAGCAGGTGCGGACAGACGCACCTTAGCCACATCATCCATCTTCTTGGACAGACCTTGTGACAGCTTCTGCTCAACGCAGCGGTCTGGAGAACCGGGAGAGTCTATCCTTTTGACAGGACACATGGTGAAGAGAGTTTTTCCCCCGTCCTACATCGGGACCAAAAATAACCATTTGAACAGAGACACATGTGCCAGTTGCCTCATGGGATGTGGGAGACCTGCATTCGGATCAGGTCCTGCCAGAATCAGTCTCGGGAATGCTGTCTGACAGCGAGGCGGGGGGCCATTCTGGTGTGGAAGGCTGGGCTCTCCAAGGCTGGAGCTGCTCCATGGTGTATAACTGATTAAATACTCATCGAGATAAAAAGAAAGACAGCATAGCGCTGTCTGGCTAGGGCACTCACACGGGTTCAACTCCCTGCTCTAAATCAAGCAAAGCAAAGATTTGGGATCTGCAAAACCCAGCTGCTTGCTCAGACCAACAAGTTATTTATTCCCTGTCCCAGACAACTAAATTTTCTTGCCTACACCCACTGCTGGAGCTGAAGAAATGTTTCCAATAGCAATTTTGTCAAAACTGGTATATTACTAGGGAAAGATTTGGCTTCAGTTAAAAAATCCCTGACCATCTATAATTAGAATTTCTGACAGAATTCCTGTACAGTTTAATACAGTTTGACTTACCTTTTTTGCTTTTTGCATAAAATCTTTTTTTTTCAGCATGAACCTGGTTCAGATAAAATAGTGAGCTTATTTGATGACTCTTATTTTTGTCTCATCGGCCTGAATAATATCCATATGTTTTTGATTACCTGCAACTTTTTGAAAAAGAAACTCGCATAGAAAGTCGTATGCGGATTGTTAGTATAATTTTTTCTTTGCTGCAAGTAGAAGTCTTTCCTGAACTATCAAATAGTAGAGATAGGAGCTCTGCTATGAAATCTGATAAAATGGGTAAGCCATTCTGTGTCTCAGAAGCTCCAGACCGGATTGCGGATTTATTGAGCACAGAGGATATTACTCCATGTCTTAACCCGATTGTTAGTCTTTGCTGACCAGGGAAGTAGTTAGCTAAAGCTCTGAGCACGCTTTACTTTAGGCCTTCAAGTCCGTTAACATGTCAGTCAACAACTGATAAGATTGGCAAGCACACTTTTTTGTTTAAATAAATATTTACATTAAGCTTCGATTTAACATTGCATACTCAGAGGTATTTGGGGCTGATTCCAGGAATCCTCTATTAGCTCTAATAAATATAGAAGAGAAAGCTACAAATTTTTGGTGAGCAGTGAGTTCTGTAAGATGAGATTCACATTCCCTATATATTTGGATAGACACACTTGAAAGTATATATTTTCTCCAACATATATCTTCATCTGGTCACTGAAGACTCAAGTATAATAACCTATCATATTCAGAAATATCCCAGCAGTTCTTGGGGAGAGAATAATCATTTTTAAAGATTCAATATAAAAGGCTAAGTGACATCAGTTCTGTACTAGATAGTATACTGAACTAGCATGCTTCATCACCCATTTTTATCCTCTGTCTCTGTGAAATTTCTGTGAAATGCCTACTTAAGTGGAAGATAGCCATTCATGTTCTTATCTGCAAAGTAAGAAATAGTAAGCAAAATTTCCCCAACATATTGATAAAATTCAAGGAAACCATAACAGCAAGCACCTAGGGAATGCCGCAGAGTGAATTTTGAAATATTCTGAGATACTGAATACTACAGTTAATCACATTTGATCCATAAAATCTGCTCTTCAAAGCATAGAATAAAACAGTCAAAGAATCTCACCACCACTCTGTAGTCGGGACCAGCAGCTGGCAATCAGACAAAGGAGTCCATGAAGTGCTTGGTAAACATTATAGGTTAATTCCCTGTGACTGCCTTTTTGACTGAAGTCTTTTATGATTTCCTCATGTTCTTTTTTTTTTTTTTTTTTTTTTAATCAAACTATGGCTTTAGTGGCCCACTTGGTCCTTTTGCTTGTGTAGAGATTGGTGACAGGACTGCTGGTGTCTGGCTTGCACCATTCTTGCTTGGATGTTATACTTCAGTGGCTGACAGAGGCATAGGCTATCCTGTGAGTGGATCTAAAGCGCAGCCCAACTACCATCGCACTTGGTGACTTGATGGCTGACGAAGAAAACTGCTCACTGGAATGTCTATTTACTACAAAGCAGGACTCAGAGCCTGTGGGATGTCATCAGCTCAGTTAGCATATCTGCTGGGGTAGCTTTACAAATGATCTGAGGGCCCTTTGCAATGATTACAAGCAGTAATTATGGCTTAGTATGTACCATGACATAAAACGTGAGATTTCGTGTGTAATATTTCACTGATTCGGAAAAAGCCATTCAACCTGAAACTTGTGTCACTTGTGGATGGATGGTTATGAATTGCTCATTCCGTGAAACTGAAAAGTGCTATTCTGCTTTTGGAAAGACTAGTCATAACAATGCATGCCTCAAGCTGATTGTTAGATGATATGTTATTCTAGTATTGGAAATCTTACTGTTTCTTACTGTCTTGCAGCTTGTACTGAATTAGAAGAATTTATGCCCTGAACCATTCCTGATCTGGTAAATTCCATGTAAGGAATTAGACAGTAATTCTCTTACTACTCCTTTGTCAAGGCTGGGAAAAACAAGAGGGTGGCTTTTAGAACACACAGCAAATCCGTCAGACATCTCATTTGTTTGCTTGTCTCCTCACTATGGCTGCCTCCTACCTCAAATGAGATTAAAAGTCTCCTCCAGAGTTAGACAGCATGCTACTGCTGCCTCTGGAGAAGCTGGTAGGACAACATTAACAACCTATATATTTTCCTGTTGTATTGTACATAACTTCCACCACCATGTAAATACGCTCACACAAGTAGATGAGCTATGGGATAAGTAGGTACATCATTCAGGTTCCCTAATTTAGACGTATCCATAAGCTAAAATACTTTTTGATTGAATAACTTCAGATGGCTTTCTGAATTCAACTTTAATTGAATAACTCTTGATATGTGAGGTAGAGTAGGTGATATACTTGCTAAAATACTTTGGTTTATCAGATAGTTGAAAAAAGTATACATGATAAACTTGCATTTATCTGCTTTATAGGTCCTGTTGTTTTTCTGTGTTTATGGGTAGAAAAGATGTTGATGTACATAAGGGCTTCATTTTCAGTCCCCTGAACTAAAGGATCACAGGGGTGCTTGAAGGTAATGGTGCTACTGAGATCTAGTATCTTTTACTGACGTTTCCTTGTAAAAAGCCTGAATTCAGATTGCTTACAAATCTCATCTGCCTTTGCAGGAAGAGAGGTGTTCTGCCCAATACCAATTGCTTGCCATGCAAGAGAGGTAGAAGCTATTGTGCCTGGCATGCTGTATTTCAGTCTGCCATGAAAAAAAGAGAATGCATATCAAAGTGTCCTTTCAATTGGAAAAATGCGCCCCTTTTGAGCTGAGATGTCCTTGATGGCCCTCTAAAACAAAATTCACAGCACCGACTTTGGTTTCAAGTATGGCCATGAGGATCCTTCTGCCCAGCAATGCGGATGTTGCCAAGAATGTCTCCATTTAAATAAGAAGAGCCTTACCAAAGGCAAGATGGTAGACCATCCTTTTCTAGTATGCTGCCTGGGAGCAGCTGTATGTGTTATGCTGATGTGGGGCTTATCGTCACCTGAGCCTCCTTATTTCTACAAGAACCCGTGAACCTAACCAACACGATTATTTTGGTGTAAGATTTGGAGATAAAACTGGAAAACTCAGTTCATGTAAGCTTGGCATCCTCCAGCAGGTCCTGGACAGCTTCCTTCCAGACAGAACACAGGTGAGGCAGGGCAGAGAGAAGATCAGAAGATATGAATGTGGTGAGGGTACACTCGGGGCTTGCTCAGAAAGGGGAAGGGTTAGGCGGTGGGAGGGGTACGATCAACTCTCTGTCTGGTAAATCTGAAATGGCGCTCAAGCTGAATAGTGAATCCCTTTAGCAGAATGGATATTTGCCTCAAATTTTCCAGGCAAATAGATGGAGCTGATCCTATTCTTGTCAAGATTAAAGTAGAAAGTACACAACAAATAATAAAGCTCCACAAAAGAAGAGGAATTGCGGTAAGCAGAAAAGAGAGAACTCAGATAAGAGAGTTGTTTTCTTTCAAAGAGAGAATGCCTTTTTCCACTTTGTCTCTTTCCAGCTTTCCCTGTCAAGAGAGAGATACCAAAAAGATTAGCCCAGTAGGCATAACATTTTGTTAAAGGGAACATTCTTCAGCTGTACATATAATAATTTTTCTATACTTATATATTCTTGTTCTGTTATTTTCCTATTTCCAGAGAAAGTTGTTCATAAGATCTGAACAATCTGTAAGATTTATGGAGAACAAAGTCAGGACAAATTGTACAATGTGTGGACAATGTATATGGAAAATCTCCATGGAAAAGTCAGGTAAATGGTATTCTTCAAAGATTAATGTGTACAGAAACATATCTATGCTAGGCATAAATTCTTAGCAAAAATGCAAAGATTCGGTTACTTTGATTTTAGAATGAAAAACCTGGAATTAACTCACAAGACTTCGCTATTAACATGCAGAACACTGCAGTGTTTTGCAGTCTGGCACCCAGCTCTAGGAATGACAGCCCTATGCAGAATTAGGCACTTCAGTCTAAGAACCTAGGTGATTTGTTTAGTTTCTGAGCTGGAGGAGGGTTTCAGAACTCATACTGACAAGCATCACAGACTGCTCATTTAGCATCTGCTGAAATATGTGGTGATTCTGCACTTCTTGGTACTTTTTGTATAAAAGCGTGAATGTGTACACTAATGTCCGAGATTGTAAAACTGGATTGTGAAATGAGCAAGGATTTATTTTGAATGGAAAGAATTGGACTTTCCTTTCCATATTCCTGGACTGTATAGCTGGAAAAGATTTATTGAAGACCCTAGAGCATACAGTGCATACTGCTTTGGACACAGATTACAGCTTTGTCTAATTTAGATGGCTTTCTGGCATTCTTTCTACCATAGTGTCCTGCAACAGTTTATAAATGGAACTATCTCTAATAAAAGCTGTTAAGCCAATGGTTCAAAGAAGAATTGAAAAAAAAATGTTAATGTTCACCTCTCTTCTGGTAACTCTTGGGTATCCCCCCAAAAATGCAAAGACATATGGTGAACACAGTAAGGTGTTAGGTGAATATGGTAAGTAATCTTTCCATTTCTTTCGTCTTATCTCACAAGTAACTTCAATGGTCATTTTCTTACAGGATTATCACAATGCTAACAACTCCTTGCTTATGGAAGACAGTTCCTGAAGGGGGTTATTGTGGCCCCCTTAAGAAGTCATCATTTCACTTTTACATCTTATTTAGGTTTGGATGGCTTTGCGTGAAGATGGTTTGTGCAGCAGCAAGGGCTCTGACTTCCGTATATATCCCTAAGCAGATGAATTTTTGGTATGACCCAGTAGCTGTTTTTATGTTAAGAGCACTCTTCAGCTTCTTTAGTACAAGCTTTTAGTGTATGAACATAAAAGCAGTTCCCAGTAGTTTCCAAAGGAGTCCACTGTTGTTATCAGGCATCCATTGCACTGTTGGACTTCGCACTGAGGCAGCTGAGGAGCATCCATATATTGTGTTTTGCTGCTCTGCTGTGAGAGCAGTGATTTCCCACAAAAGAACAGTAATAAAAATATCTGCCAAAAGAGCAAAACAAGTCCCCCAGAAGAACAGTTACTATCTCCCCAGTAATGACCACAACCATTTGTTAAATGAACCTGTCAAAACCTTTGGCCACTTATAAAAAATCTGGGAGCAAAAGCAAATACTATGATGGTTAAAAATTTGTATAACCCTTTGATAGGACTTGGTCCTATGAATCTTCTGATATTCTTCTAAAAGTTCTTGAAATACTTTCAGTCTTGCATGTATTTTTGGTTATTATTTCATTAAGCCATATTGTTGTATTTTAAAGCTAAATCTAAAATAAAGAACTTTCAGTAAAAGCTCAGAGGTCACCACCATAAGTTTTCCAGCATCTGAAAAATGTCTTTTTCACATTTTGCTGAAAAATCAGCTATGCATTAAAATCACTTTTTGTTCTAAGGAGTCAAAAGATTACATTTCTTAGTTACAAGTCTATATTCAGAGCACAATCTGTGAATTGAAATATGAACTGGGTTTAGTGTACTTCTGTTCCTGTTATAGCCATTAAGTGATGATTTGCATCAAAAGGCAAGTTATACCAAAAAAAGAGTGAGATTCAGTTGTTCTAAAAAACTTTCAGAAAGCTAATTTGATGCAAATATTATGGTTCAACAGGCTTGTACAGTATATGCTATAGTTCTGCATTCTAACATGGAGTAGCCATAAGACTATCCAGAGATAAGAAGATGTTCATTTGTGGCTGTTTGCAGATGTTTGAGGGCAAAGGAGGAGGGAAAAACAACTTGTTCCTGTGTTTGTACTTACATGATGAGCCAAGATCAAAAGCAGCAGCATCCTCCATCTGGTCATCTCTTGGAACTGAGTTGAATTCAAGATAATTCTAACAGCAACCTTCTGCATTCCTGAAAGACTAACTTATCCAAACCTCCTTTTTCCTTTTTCCTTTTTTTTTTTTTTTTTTTCCCCAAATGTTACCACAATGTGTGAAACTCAATCAGTGGTAATAAGGTCTATGTATTATTTTTGTAAACTTTGTATTTAAGAGTATATCAAGCGATTTGTCAGACAAAATGAAATTTTCAAAGCAAATGGAGTAATAGCTAAAGAAATCTACATGCTTGAAGAAAATGCTAGACATTTATTTTTAGCTCATTGCATCCACAATTGCAACCATCTATAAATCTACACAATTTCATACACAGATTAGGTTATCTGGCAATAAATTGAGTAAGTGACATAAATTATTGCATGAGCAGTTTTCTGCATAGATTTGCTTTTAAACATAACACAACTCTTCCAGTGCAGCCAGTTTGTATAAAGTTCAGCCAGCTGTAAGCACCTACAGCTATCATGACTTAACAGTGTATTTACAAGGGCAGTCAAGCACACACATTGAGCACAAACACAGATGCAGATCTCCCACCTGAAAATACGTATCTAGGGTGACACAACCAGATATGATTGATATTTGCTAAGAGATCAAATGGGGCTACAAGGGACTTCGGTGTTAATGAAGCATTTGTTACTCTATAATGTAAGGATCTGCATAACTCAAAGCATTTAACTAAATTTGTGCAACGTCACACCTTCAGTTCAGCTGGTACAAATTTTGTATCAGGCCCAAGTTCCTTTTAGTAACTGAATGTAAACGAAGTAATTTACAAGTACTCACACCCCTGCAAGACTGTTTGTTTCCCTGGCCTAGGCTCATACCTCCATGAAAATACCGAGCTGGACTCAGTGATCCTTGTGGGTCCCTTCCAAATCAGGATATTCTGCGATTCTGTGACACTGTTAATCACCTGGGGTTACAGCCTGGCCATTGAAAGTCTACGCACAGAGCATTTTTATTTCTCGTTTTCAAATAGCTGTCTCGGGGACCATTGTCTCTCTCTGTCCCCACACACAATGTCAGACTTTCAGAGGTGAGGAACAGAACTGGGATTCTCTCTGAATAGGGCTGGGGGAGGGAGCGGGCTAACCTTTGCTCTTTGTTTTGCCCCAGATTTTCGGCTTTGCACATGAATGGATATTCTTCTATTGAGGTCTTTCTTTGGGGGGATGAAACAAATTAACTGAAAAAGAATACCAGGGAATTCACTTTGTGCACTATCTCCGCAAAGTTTTTTTTCTGAGACTCCATGGAAAAAAAAGAAATTCAGAAGCTTGAAATGTCTCATGCAAAACTTTCAGAATAGGCAGGGCAGCCCAGCGTTCCTCATGCTCGACTTTACAATAAAACCGCACACAAATCTCTTACCAACTACACAGTTTCTTACCAAAGATGGAATGTAAAATAAGTTACTATAATTCTTCTGAAGTCCATCTGTAGTTATGAAGATAAAACGTTTTGCGCTTGTTTGTTTAATCACTGCTCTCTAAGTAAGGACAGAGGCTAGGAGCTTTTCTTTCTTTCTTTCTTCTCTTTTTTAAGTTCAATAATTTGGGGATTTTAACAAAAGAAATATAATGTGCAGAAAATGTATTTTTTTGTCCTGAGAACAGAACTCTGGATGACAAGATGCCCATACTCCCTATAGGTATCTCTATATGATATGATTGTTTTTCTCTAAGAGCCTTATTATGGTTGTGCTGTTAAACATCACGTATGTTCTAGTAAATGTGTCTGGGTGGACTTGTTGCTACCAAAATGTCTTCTGCCCTCTTGCTAACATTTAGGCCTTTAAATATCTCAGAACTACTTCCAGGTGTTTCATGATGTGTTTTACATGCAACACAGCAATGGATCTCATATGATTCAATATGAAAAGCTGGAGGAAAAAGATGACCATCACTGCTTTTTTGTTGTCTCTGCTATGGAAAACTTAGGTTTATAATGTACACCTATTGAATCTTACAGTGTTTTCAGGTGAGACACCATGATCAACAATAGTGAATGCTTCCTTTGTCCATTGACAACAAACTGACATCAGCAGTGGGATCAATAATATTTCAGGGCTATCCTAGTATTGTATCCCTCCCTGATCCAGAGAGAATGTAAATTCTTCCCTCTAACCTCTGAGATGCATTAAGAATATTAATGGCAAGTGTGTGCAATCCAGTAGTCATCACCTCTAAGCTTATTGAACATCTTTTCACAAATGAGAAACAGATTACTGTATAAAAATTGTCAAGGTCACATTATTTTAGTAGGTTAACTTCATATTTAAAAAAAAAAAAAACTATTTTAGTCAAGTCTATTTAAAATATTTAAATATAGATTTGTATAATTTATATCAAACCAGTATGTATGTATAAATTTAGAATTGGCATATGCTAGTATTGGGAGGGTGAGCAGGTCTACTATTTAAATTAATTCTTAGTAATTTCCATAAAATAATGCTTTGCTGTTACAAAAACAATTTGATCATGTCTTATGGTTAGAGTTCTGTGTTTAAACTCAAATCCCTAACTTTTGTAATCTTTGTTTTTGAATAACCATTTTCTGAAGCATTCAGATGGTTTGATAACAGTACAATACAAGCACTGTGGTTTTACGATTAAGAAGATACTCATGACTGTATTTCACTTCACAGGCTGAGCATAAAGCGTAGTGGCAGGTGAAGATCCGGGGCTTTGGGCTGTGAGAATTAGCTGAGACTGGGGAAGGGGCTCTCCTATTGTTATTTGTCTGGTTTAGATTCAGCTTTTCAGATGGCAGTACAAGTCCTCACAGCAAGTAGCTCTGCTTCTGAGATTAAATAAAAGTCCTCTAGATTACACAATTTATGTATTTATTTATTTATTTATTTATTTTGAAACACAGTCAAATTTAATTTAGACTAATTAACTGTATAGTTAGAAGGTAATTTGCATGATTAACAAACTACCTTTTACCCTTCGGGCAAAAAATAATTAAAAGGAATTCCCCTTTAAAATAGTTTATTTTGGATTTGCTTCTTATCCATCTTTCTTCCTGTTATTTTACCAAAATAAACATATTTAATTGTTTTCTCCGTAATACTGGTAACAAGATCAGAGTTCTCCATATAAATATGACGGCTTTGTCAGAGTAGGTAATTTGTATTTCCTAACTTCGCACTTGGTCATCAGGCAATCATCCCATGGCAGGCAGCATAATGCTTTAAAACCCCGAGCTATAGAGTCCTAGCCTGGCCAGCTGGAAGCAGAATAGGTTTCCCCTTACCCATTGCCAATGTGCTGGACTCAACCAATTCCCTGAAGAAAAATGACTATATACTTGGCACACAGCAGCTACTAAATTTAAATTCCTCCCGCCCCTATATGCTAAGCTTTCTATCTGGTTCAACACTGAACTCCTATGATCTGGCCAGCATGGATTCAGAAAGGGATCTTAGCCATCAATAAATGTAGTGAAAATGAGGCTTTCCTTTCCTTTCCCTTCCCTCATAGTACTAAAAGGAAGTTTCAGAGAGATGGAAAAAGTGGCAAATGCAGCCAATCTGACATGCCATCTACAATCATTTTGGCTCCTTTACCTGCGCCAGTCCACATCCGATTGCACTGCTTCAATTCTCTCACAAATTACTGTCATCTAGCAATGTGCGTGTCTAACCAGCAAATCTGAACCAAATACAGATTTTCTAGAAAGGAATGGAAGAAGAAAATAACCTGAATAGTCACTTTTACTAAATGAAAAACAATTTTAGTTAGTGTTCTCAGCTGTTCCTGGGACTTCTGCAGATTTATCCAACATCGTATGGAAGAATCATTGTATCCCTGCCTTGTGATTGTTTAAAATGAGTGCCACTAAACTGAAGAAATGCTGGCTCTGTGACTTGGCAGATATTAATTTAACCCTCACATCTGTGAGTTCTCCTATGCCCCTTTATTCTAGAGGAAGTTTAATTGCAGAACTAATATCTTTATCTCAAATGAAATTATGTTATAAACTAGACATGTATGTTGTAGGCCTGATGCATACTAGATAGGAGATGAATAAATATGAAGAACTGTGGCTTATGAGATCAATAATAAAATTTGACTGTGATAGAAGCAGAAGCATGACTCTCTGATTCTGTAAAAAATGAAAGCAAGCTAATTTTGTGCTTGATTTCAATGAAAGCAGGATTGGCTTCTTTATTTTTATAATTAATATTGACACATAGGACTCTGTAACTATCTCCAGTTTCCATGATTCCTACAAACTCTTTTTATGTAGAGGCAATATGGAATGACCTATTAAAACCTTTTACATCCACCTTTCATATCTAACAAAACAATCAAAACAGAACAATCAATCAGACAAAACATGCAAAAAAAAATATAGGGCATATCTTTTGGCTTATATCCACCAGTGATTAGTCTGCACAGTTTTCACCTCATTTCTTTGAGTCTGAGAGTTTAGAAATAATGACAGCAAAATTGAGATTTATTTTTTTATTTTTTTTATTATTAAAACAATGATGTGTCTTTCCATTTAACACTGAGACAAAACTACAATCTTCTATCAAACTGTACAACCAGAGCACTTAGCTGAGATGTGAGAGATGCAGTTTCATAACCCTGTTTTAAATAAGTTGATATTTAGAGTAACTGGAGCTGGTTTAACANTTTTTTATTATTAAAACAATGATGTGTCTTTCCATTTAACACTGAGACAAAACTACAATCTTCTATCAAACTGTACAACCAGAGCACTTAGCTGAGATGTGAGAGATGCAGTTTCATAACCCTGTTTTAAATAAGTTGATATTTAGAGTAACTGGAGCTGGTTTAACACAAAACCCAGGAGAGATCTGTGCTAGACTGGTTTGCTGTCCTGGCATTCCATAACACAAATCAAGTTTCATACCTTTGCTTTGCACCTACGTTTTACACACCCTGTCTAGGAGTCTTTATTAGTAGCTTATCTGAGGGTGAGTTTCTTTTTCTCTTTCTCTTTCTTTCTTTCTTTCTTTCTTTCTTTCTTTCTTTCTTTCTTTCTTTCTTTCTTTCTTTCTTTCTTTCTTTCTTTCTTTCTTTCTCTCTTTCTCTCTTTCTTTCTCTCTTTCTCTCTTTCTCTCTTTCTTTCTTTCTCTCTTTCTCTCTTTCTCTCTTTCTCCCTTTCTCCCTTTCTCCCTTTCTCCCCCCCTCCCCCGTCTTTGTAGGGCTGAGAAAGCTTTCCATAAAAAGATAATGACAAGCTGTAGTTTATACCCCGGATTTTAACTTCCATGAACTGAAAAAAAAAAGTCCTTATTGGTTCCATCTACAATGGAGTATAACTATTACAGGGAAAAAAATCTATGAAATGGCACACCTTACACTGAAAGATTTCCAACTATTCCATCACTACATTTAGAGAAACTTGTTTTAAATTCAACTTCTTGAAAAGTTGCTATTTTCCACAATTTTCTTACTCTTCATAAAGCTCAGGAGAGGGAGTACGATTTGGACAATGCTCCTATAAATTGATCTGCCAGGACTGAAGAATGTCAGCAATCAGAAAGCACTGTATAAGAACCTTTGTAAAGAAAAGATGCTTCCTTTCAAACTCTTAACTGGCTACTTTTTTATTTATTTTTTAAATAAAGATAGATAACAGTAATAAATAAACAGCAAAAAGAGATGTGGTACCCAGCATGTGCTTGATCTTCGATCCACAGTACAGAAAGTGTATTGGTACACTTTTCCAGGTACAGAAAGTGTACTGGAAGCTCCAGACATTCAACATGCTTAAAAATCTGGTCACCTAGGCCAGAGACTAAATACAGAGATAAGTGTGAATCATCAATTTATAATTTGTCATCAGTTTATAATTTGCCTCTAAAATGATATTTATCAACCTCTTCCAACAAACTGTTTTTTGTTTTTGTGACCATAATGCTTTTTCCCACCTTCCCAGTTCTGTGTGTGGCAAAGATCGCCTTGCACCAAAATCTGTTGTTGAGAAAATTATGTCCTTTTCTGCTGGAAATAAATTCAGACTAATTTTGTTCTAGGAACAAAGGATCGGATGGCCCAATAGAAGCTATGACCGGATAACTGGATAGTTATGGCCTGTTTGCACAATCTTTTTTTTTTTTTTTTTGGTAATGTTTTCACTATCAGTGGTTTGGCAGCAAGCAGCAGGCTAGTGGGAAGGAAAACACAATAGTCTGAGGCCACTTAGAAGGGAGACCCACAGCTTTTTTTTTCTTTTTTTTTTCTGTGGGAATAATTTTTGTAGTGTTTTAGCATTTTCCAGCTGGGCTGGGAATGTAGGTTCGCCCACAACACTTTCAGACTTCAACTGGAGCGTCCAGATTGTAGTCCCTGTGCCATGATTACCAGGGTCAGTTGTCCGTCTTTTTTCCATGTTGATATTGGAACCCAGGGCCTTTTTTTGTAGTACTAAGTGTCTTCTGTTTTGTCAGTTTCATACAGTAATCTTCTGACAAGCGTTCAGCTGAAGATGGGATAGGGACAGATGAATGATTCACAGAGCTAACCAAACTACCTGCATCTCACCTCCATCCACAGCTCCTCTGTCACCTTAGCAGCTCAGGTGTGCACCCCTCACAGCGAGTTTGATATTTATGCTGATGACTTGCTTCTCTGGAGTCAGCAACAAGTGGCAGATTAATAGCCTTAGGAATTACTCCCCGAGAGATCACAGAATCATAGAATCATAGCATGGCTTGGGCTGGAAGGGACCTTAAATATCACCTGGTTCCAACCACCCTGCCATTGGCAGGGACACCTCCCACTAGACCAGGTTGCTCAAAGCCCCATCCAGCCTGGCCTTGAACACCTCCAGGGATGGGGCATGCACAGCTTCTCTGGGCAGCCTGTTCCACGGCCTCACCACCCTCAGAGTAAAGAATTTCTTCCTAAAATCTAATCTAAATCTATCCTCTTTTAGTTTAAAAACATTCCCCCTTGTCCTATCACTATCTGCTCAAGTAAAAAGTTGCTCTCCATGTTTCTTATAAGCCCCCTTTAAGTACTGAAAGGCAGCAATGAGGTCTCCCCGGAGCCTTCTCTTCTCCAGGCTCAACATCCCCAGCTCTCTCAGCCTTTCCTCACAGGGGAGGTGCTCCAGCCCTCTGATCATCTTTGTGGCCCTCCTCTGGACCCATTCTAACAGGTCCACATCTTTCTTGTGCTGGGGGCCCCAGACCTGGACGCAGCACTCCAGGTGGGGCCTCACAAGGGCACAGCAGAGGGGGACAATCACCTCCCTCCACCTGCTGGCCATGCCTCTCTTGATGCAGCCCAGGACACTGTTGGCCTTCGGGGCTGCAAGCGCACACTGCTGTCTTATGTTGAGCTTTTCATCCACCAGAACCCCTAAGTCCTTCTCTGCAGGGCTGCTCTCAATGAGTTCTCCACCCAGTCTGTGCTCATGTCTGGGATTGCCCCAGCCCTAGGCACAGCACCTTGCACTTGGCCTTGTTAAACNCTCCCTGGGTGTGGCCTTCAAGCCAATTCCTTATCCACGGAATGGCCCACCCTCCAAATCCATCTCTCTCCAATTTGATTGGATCAGGATGTCATGTGGGACCATGTCAAAGGCCTTACAGAAGTCCAGGTAGATGACATCAATTGGTCTTCTCTTGTCAACTGATGCAGTCACTCCATCACAGAAGGCCACCAGATTGGTCAGGCACGATTTGCCCTTGATGAAGCCATGCTGGCTGTCTCAGATCACCTCCTTGTCTTGCATGTGCCTTGACATTGCTTCCAGGAGGATCTGTTCCACGATCCTCCCAGGCACAGAGGTGAGTCTGACTGGCCTGTAGTTCCCCATGTCCTCCTTTCTACTCTTTTTAAAAATGGGAGTGATGTTTCCCTTTTTCCACTCACCAGGGACTTCACCTGACTGCCAGGACTTTTCAAATGCGATGGAGAGTGGCTTGGCGACTACATCAGCCAGTTCCCTCAGGACCCTGGGATGCATGTCATTGGGCCCCATAGACTTGTACTTTTTTGGTTTCATAACTGATGATGTTGGTGTGGTGTCTGGATCAAATACTTTACAGACCTCATAGTTTCATGGAATGCAACTGCCTGTTCCTGCAAAAGGAGACTTACCAGCTCCTATGGGTTTCCTGGAAGCTGGACATGGAAAGGAGATACATCTGAATGTATTTTTTCCCTTGCTTTCTGCAGCAGCAGCCTGATTGGAAGAAGGCTGGCTGCTCTAAATGAGAAGACAGGTGAAGACCCAGGACAATTCCCATTGGAACGAATGGTCTCTTACAAGGCTGACTCTTTTGACTGGTTAAGACCTGGCATAATCAGTTGCTGGAAGATCATGCTATTCCCATATACTTTCTAATGTGTTGGAAGGCATCCAGACTTTCTTCTTTTTTATTTTTCATACTGAGGCTTTTCCTCCTAACATGATTCAGTAGGATTCTGTAAGTTTTCTTTCATTATTTTACAATGTAATGGGTTACTCATACTTGTATTATTGTGAAATATAACTAATAATCCTACATTTATAGGGAAGATTTTGGAAAGCTTTAAGAAAGAAGAACATGTCCTGAACTGAATTAATTTTTCATTAATTTGAATGAAGAAACACTGCAGGCAGTGCCCTGCTTACAAAGCAGCTAAAACTCTGCATCTGGTAACCTTCTTGGTGGGAAAGGAACCATTTTTCACCCCTTAGCTTCCTCTGGACGCTTCTGTAAGAAAAAAACAATGCATCCCTCAGAATTGCCTCAGAAACCAAATGAAAATATTTTCTGAATGTATTAGCTTTGAAGATAAAATCTTCAGAGCAAGTTGTGCCACAAAGAAAGTGTCTGGATAGAGGCTCAGAGCCAAAGATAGGTCTGTTCTCAGTTACAATAGGGGTAGGGAACACTCTGTTGAGGATATTGCTTGACCTAGAAGGTACTGAGTGAAGTACTGATTTTGGAAGGAGAAATGGGAGAAGAGAAGAAATAGAAAACATAAAAGGTCCAGAACAAAATATACAGAAAGAAATGTATGGAGGAAGGTAGAAAGAAAAGACACAAAATCTCTCAAGCAAATCTATTGTATGATCTCTTTAATGGTATGAACTAACGGTGTAATGGTGTGACCATGTTAGAAGCAAACAAAACAAAACAAAACAAAACAAACAAACCCCCCCCTTTTTTTTTTCCAAATTAAAATGGCAGTTCTTACCATTGACTCTATATACAATATATTGACTGAGATTTTAACATCAGAACATATAACAACTGTTTTATAATTTAGGTTACTAAAGGATATACAAGTGCTTGGTATCTTGAGTAGCATATAAAAACAGGGACACATTATTTGTTTTTAATTATGTATCAATAAGCCTAAATGGGAAAACACCTTTCTAAAACAGGTCACATAATCTCTTCTTTAATTGTTAAACATTTTAGAAAGGAACAGGAATTATAAACAAAAACAATTCTATTTTAATATCAAGCTGCCATATAGAGTACTAGTAAAGCGTTATGGTGATTACATACTGTTAAAGTTTAGTTGAAATGTCCTGCTAATGAACAGTGAAATTTTGATCACTATGGTATTGACAGCAAATTTATGCAAAGGATTTCCTTAACCATCCAAGAAGCAGGCATAAATCTTTGAAATAAAATTATTTTCATGACAAAACATAACATTCTAATCAAGATACTAAAACTATTCCATTTGGTCTGATTCAGATTGATTTGTAGCTTATGGACAATTGTGTAGTTTGCTAATAATTTGTTAAACTCCTGTATCCGATTATGTTTTTTTCACATAAGCTGATCCATGCCATACATATGCATACCAATATTATTTCAGTATAATTTCCTTGACTTCCAAACTGCTACTACAAAATAAAAGTTTAAAAGTGAAACACTCGAAGACTCATCCCTGGTGTAGCCCCATGGACAGTCCTATCTATAGTGGAAAAGAATTGCATCAGGAATTAATTTGGCTAAAATAACTCTCTCTAGATTTAAGGTGAAGATTTACGGCTAAGTTCTGATAAGTCTATATAGGGTTACCTGATTTTTTTAGGATATTTCCAGCATGGTATACGGAATATCTCATGGTAAGTACTGTTTCTATCATTCATCCTACTAGGGCTCTGTCTGTCCTCTCCCGATTTCATTCACTTTATGCTACTCTTGGCTTTCTAAAAAATGCTGCTTCTCTTGTGGTAATGCACAGTCAATACAGACATGTAATACTTCATAAAATTAGTATCTACGTCACATTATAAAGTTTGAACGCTGCTGCAGCTACAGTTTTCTTGATGTAGAACAGTTGCTGCTTGACTAATTCAGTCAAGACACACTTGTTAATCTCAAGGTCAGCTTCGGTGTTTCTGAACTGTAACCCGTATGTGAAAGCTGGCTTTCCGAGTTAATCATCTCCAAGTTAACAGTCGAGAGACTTGCAAATGTTTTTTGAGTTCATGTGTTGTTACTACCCATGCCAGCTCTAGCCGTAGGAGGAAAGTTGCATACGAACTCATATGTTGTTCTTAGCAGAATTCTGCTGAGACTCTCACATATGCAGTTATGGCACTATTTTTATAACTTCGCCAGCTCTTCAATATTTTATCTTCACAAATCACAGACTCCGTGCAAGGTTGCCAGAATCCTGTCATATATAAGCGACTTTGATCAGGTTATAATATTTTTGCCAAGCTTGTGCTTGGTCAAAGAATGTATTGACTGCAGAGCCTTAGCCTTCCTGCACAAAGAGCATCAAAACAAAGCTCTTGTTTACAGCCAGGGGTCGCTCTGCAAAGCTGCAGTGGCTTGGGAACTACCTGATAATCTCATTTTGATAAGCATTAACTGGTTGATACTATTATGCGTACCTGTTTCATGATTTTTACAGTAACTGCAATCAGCAAGACAGGTCAGCACGTGTCTGAGTACTGGAGTTACACCTCTAGTGCATACATTTTAAAGCGTAGCAGGTCTTCTTTGTGTTCAGTGAAAGAAGAGAAGCGTCAGGGAGTAATAAAAATATCACCAATTTAAGTTAGGTTAAACTCTGTATCTCTCCTGTAAAGCATGATTATAGCTCCATTTTCTTAATATGATTATATACAACAGAAAATTACAAAGCATGTCTAATTTTAACAAGAAAAATAATCTAGGATTATACATCTATGTGAAATCCAACAAGCATGCCATAACAGAGAGTTCTGCCCTAAAAAATTTTCAGCAATGACAGCAAAATCTAGGTGAATTTTGAATTTGCAGAACAGGTAGCAGGACTCTTCTGAACAGACTATCTAACTTCAAATTCAGCTTGTTGACTCATTTCAGCTTTCCATGATGAAACACAGATCTGTTCGTTTAGTCATGTTTATCTCAGCCTTTGGATTCTTCTCTTAAATACAACAGAGTAATTACCCTGCAGGAGTATAACCAACATGTTCCTGGACCTAATCAAAAGACAACTTTTGATATAATGACTTTCACAAAACAAAATTCTCCCACAGTGAAAAAGATGCAACTCTGAAAACAAATGATACTAAAATAATAGCATGCTGCACATTCAAATAATAATAATAATAAAAAAAAATAGATGCAACTGCCTCAGGTTACAAAGAAAAGGTAATGCTGTGAGCTAACACTTGCTCTTTGGCAACATTTATTAATATAAATGAACAATTTAACCATTTAGGTTTTCAGTCAGTAATTCAAATACACAGAAGATTGAGCAATTCTCTTAAATAAAAGTCAAAGAAGTACCAAACACGAACTGTTATAAGAGATACCAATTTTAACCACTATAATTTGTTTTTGTGGATAATTTAGTATTCTGCAAAGATGTCTCTAGGAGATCAGGACATCAAGAATAATGTGTTGCTTTGTCACCAATAAGAATTCCCCAGTGTTCTATTAAACAAAATAAAAACACTTTATTATACTAAGGAAATTTTGAGCAACTGCTTGTCGGGAGAATGATTTATTATAAATAGTAAAGGACTGTTTTTTTTTTTTTTTTAATCAAGTAAACTGCAACATCAATCTAGTTTAATTTGTATTTTAAATCTCTCTGCTTGAAACAGTCCCCAGGAACTTATCTGAATACAACCTAAATTACAATTACAATAGAAATACCACCAAAAACATTTGTCTTGGCTAACTACAATCCAAAAGCTCATTTGGAAGCACCTGCAAGCAGTATTTGTTGCCAAATAGAGAAGGCACGATTATGTTTCATTTGACACAATAAATTTTGTAAAGTACGGAATTTAAAACTTTTGCAGAACAAAGAACTTTTTGTAACCACGGCTGATTATAATTACGAGTAGTTCGGCACTGCTGAGGTACCTTGGAATGCTCATTGTTTAACCTGGAAGCAATGTGAATTAAAACATAGTGTTAGCATTGCCTGAGAATATGCACGAAAAAGCGTCTCACTTGCTCAATCACTAACATTTCACATTTGGGAATAAGTATTGTGATCAGAAAGTTATCATGTTAAAAGTTTGAAGCAAAATAAGTAAATAAGCAAATAAAAAATCCAGCAAGAAAAAAAAAATACCCCAAAGCCAGTAAAACTAACCAAAACACTGAAAAAAAAATTTATTTCTCTCAGAAAGAACATGGATTGGCTATCTTTTGTGAATAAATAACTGATAAAGGATGTATTGGAGACTTAAAGTTACCAGCTTCAAGGTAGCAATGCCTTCTGTGACTAAGTTTTATATGTTGTTAATTTGACTTTTCCTTATGTAGTTAAAAAAAAAATGCTTCAAATATGATATGATACAGAAAATGTAGTGCTGTTGTACGAAACTACTACAGAATGTTCTACGTTTCAAGACACACTTATTTTTCAAAGGTGATACACCATATCAAAATTAACCCTATCCCAGCCAAAACTAGGGCAGCCATCCCTTCATTACCATCACCTCCCTTGTGTTTCTCCCTTAAAAACACAGGCAAAAACCTCAGCTATATTGCTGGCAAAACTTCATATTCAGAAACTTTTAAGCCAGTCTTTCAAAATCATGATTCTTTTATCTGCAGCAAAACGCAAACAAATACAACAGTTACCTTTAATGCTATCATCAAAAGCTAAAAAACTACCCAGAACAATTTAGTTAGTTGGGTATGAAAAGATGACAGAAAATCTGTATCAATCAGTCTGTTGAGTTTGTGAGAGCAGATCTGGTCTGTACTTCCTTATAATCTTATACTACCTACAAGGTGTTGCTAGATCAATTTCTTTGCAATATGGAGCTTGCTAGAACTACATATTCTGAAAAGTGAGAAGCCCACCCAAGCCAGAAGAATTATTACTGTAGGATGAGTAATTTTTTCCTCTTCATGTGTGTGCCAGTTTGGATCCCAATAAAACTGAATGGCAAGAAGTGCACCCTCAGGTTGAGAGTTTCTACTGAACCAGTCAAAACCTAAAGCACCATTCTCCCAGTTTTGATCCCAGGTGATCATCTATTTATCCATGAATTATATCCTGGATGGTGACAGGGTTGTGACTGACATCTTCTTCTTGACTGTATTAGAGGTGCAGCCACGAGCTCAATACTAGGAGAATATGATATTGGGTAGATGGCGAAGCCTCCTGTTTATTTGATAATTAGCAGAATCAGAGGTGTGACAGTTTTTAAGCAGTGTCAATACTCCAGAGATATGGACCCAATCAAATAAACCCAGCCAAACACCACACTACCTTAGTCAGAAACAATGAAAGTCGAAGAAATCTGTCCTTACTGCTTGTTGCTATCATTGCATCTATATTGTTCACTATTGGTTACTACAGAAAACACAAAGATTAATTTTGTTTTATTAAGAAGCCTGGTTAACAGTTCTCAGGATTGTCCTGTTATGATCAGCCAATTGTCTAGATATGAACTGATAGACAAGGTTTTAATTAAGATCTTAGAAACCAAGGGCAGTTCTATATGTTAGTAAAATTGGCTCAACAGGGAATCACACATACACTTCTCAAAACATGGAGAGTGATATGACATAAACAACCTCCAAGTCAAAAACATGACTGAAATAATGGAAAGAAGTATTGCCATTCAGAAGCCATGGTAACATACGTATTGTTCAGGCTCCTCTGACCTAGGATATTATGGAATTTCCTCTTCTTCAGAATAAGGATGTAAAAATTTCTGCTTGCACTTCTGCATGATCCCCCCTACAACTCCAAAGTAAAGCACTTCTTCAGAGTAACCACTTTTTTTATAATACCTTATTTGAAAAGAGTTATTGAAGAGTTAGGTGCAAAAATTGCCACAGGAACACAAAATACGTTTACCATTGCTGAAAATGCCCATTGTTCATAATCTCTGACCACGTCCAGTGGAAACCAGCTTTCCAACAGTCAGCTCCAGGACAGTTTTAATGTGATTCATGCTCATGTCACAAAAACTACAGACAAGATGATCAATTAAGGACAGACAGATGAGACATTGTCCTAAGCTGGAATCCCAGACACCTTTAAATATGTGTCTGAATTGTGACTCCTCTGGCCATGGATCAAACACACTAAGAACTCTTTCATTACACAGTGGTTCATATGAACACTGAAGAGCTGATGATAAAGACATGAACAACCAGAGATCATACTCTTAAATCACTGTTGCTTTAAGTTTTAAGCTCTTAATTATTTTCAAGGTGCACTTTTAGAAGATCTGTAGGTTACTGACAGGCTGACAAAGAAAATGCATGCATCTGGGAAATGGGAGATTTCCTAAAGTGATGGGGAGAAATGAATTTCCTCCTGAGCCACACTTCTCTGCAATGAGATTCCTCAAAATACAGTAAAAACTGAGTAAACATCATCTGTTGGTGGTGGGAAGCGCATTTTTTTTTCCAAGATGTGTGTCAGATCTTTAGCTCAGGACTTAAAGAATGGAAAATCTCAAGGACACCAACAGTTATGGCCATCTACAGGTGGTCTTTGTCATCATTCATATTTTAGACCTCACTGTGGGATGCTTTCCGGATTTTAGTTCTGTGTGTGATTACTACTGCCATATCTGATATGTGAAGATGGACAAAATGTTTTCAAAGATACGTTGGTACCAGGAAGAACTTAGTATGCTTGGTCCCAGCATCGAAACCTTCTTTTTAAGTTATCATCACTGTCTTTTGTTATTGTTCCACAAATATTTTAATGAATGGGCTTGGTTTGGCTTTTCTCTATAGGTTGGATGCATTTGTACTAATTTATAAATACAACCCTAGGTATGTGAAACTGAAAATGTGATCTCTGTCACACAGATGATGCTGTTGAAATTAACAAAGCCAAAGTCAAAGTCATAGACTCCAAAGCGCAGCTGATTATAAATTGATACATGTTGGTATCAATGGTCACAATGCTTTTCACATTTCTTCCTGTTGGAATTACAGATGTCTTACTTTGAAGTAAGGGTAATTGTTAAAGTTTGCTAAATTTTGGCTGAAAGAAAGTAACAGATCAGAATAGCAGTATTCAGGTGTGGAATGACAGAGAGCAAGCGCAATGGCCATAGCTTTCGTCAGGGATGTGTTCTCTCTTTGGGAACATTTACCTGCTGTTGATTGATGATGTGAAACAGTTACGACAGACCAATTCTAGTCAATAACTGATGGTGGGGAGAACATCTGTGTATATGCCTGAGTGTTCTCTAACTTACTGGGGGGAGAAAGGATCTAAAAACAGGACTTTCTTTTTCTTCAAAGAAAGGATTTGAACTTACACTGATCCACACCACATCCCAGGCCACGAGTAAGAGTTTCAATGTTATCCTGACCTTTCCCTCGTACTAACACATATATATATATATACACACACACACACATACACATATATATATGCGTATATATATATACACACACACATATATATACACATATATACACACACATATATATATACACACACATATATATATACATACACACACACCTTAAGTAAAATCTATTCAAGAGTTTATGAACTCTTGGTAAAAAAGGTATTACAATGGAATCTACACTGAACCATATACGAAATAGATTTTTTTTTTCCACAAAGCCAGACAGCATACTCAAATGACACATTTGATAACCAGTGGTAGATTTAAATCCACTGTACAGGTCTGCCCTTTCTATTGAGTTGTCACATCACTGAGACATAGCATAACACAAAAAGAGACTGTTACGGAAACATGCAGTTGTAGAGTTGCATGCTCAACATCTTCATCCCTTTGCACAGAAAGATTTGTCAACTTTCCTTAGTGTTTGTCTTAAAACCAATATATTTATTTGCAAAGCCTGTAGAAAACAACATTTTTTCATGTAGGAGTCAAGTTATTTCAAATTTTTACTTTACAGAGTGCAACGAAATACTAAATGAAATTGAGAAAAGTTGAAGCAATCTAAAAAATGAACATAGAAAAGTCACATATAAAATACATTTTTTTTTAAAGTAAAAGGACCACTAAACTTCTTTACCTTGTCTATTACCTGAGTTTGCACCTCATTTAAGCAGCTGAAAAGAAACCTCCAGAATGCAAATATTGGCATCACTTGCTATAAAACTGAAGATCAACTGTGAGCAGCTAAAATAGAAAATTTTGTCTTTTCTTATATTTCATATTCTGCCCAAATGTACACTTTATCAAATAAAAACAACAACAAAAAAATCTATCCTATAAGAACAGGTTGCTAATACAAAAAAAGTTTATCTGGTGTTTTGCTTCGTTTTAAGTAAACACAGAGGTCACACTACTGGTGAAAGGCTTCTAGGCGCATCCTGTTTGGATCTTCCGGATGTCTCAGGGCAATTCCACATCGCAGCAGAAGCTCGATATAAGGTGGCCAAAATGAATCATTGATTGTTACATAAGGTTCATGCGGTGTGCTCATTAATTTATTTATAAGGATCTGGAAGACCAAAAGTATGAGATTTAGAACATGATGTAAAAATTAGAACTAGAATTCTCCTTTTATCAAGATTAAGTTTTTCGCTGTCTCAGAAATTTGTAATGGGTTTTAGATGGTGTAACTGTAAATGCCTAAAAAATATGCATGAAGACAGTAAATCCTTACATAATTAACGTTTAAACCTGTATCTGTTAATATGAGGTTAAAAGCATAAAATACGAGAGGACTATTTTTTTTTGGACATAATTTGTCTCAAAGCCATAATCAACTTACTACTAACAAATAGTCTGTCTGCTACTCTTTCAGATTCCAGCAGAGAAGATCGTCCATCTTACAGTTTTTCTAAACGTCTTGTCAATAATAAGCTTAAAAAAAAAAACAAAAAAAAAAAACCAAATCTGTCTTCCTGGATTGAAATGATTTTTCTTCTCCTGTATTTTGTGTCCTACTGTAGGTAGCGTTAGAAATAAATAACTTTACACCTATGAGAAGTTAAACAGCACTGTCATAGTTTGACATTGTCACTGGTTTTACATACCAAAACCTTTTGCTTATGATATAAGTGTATTATGCAAATTCTTATTATCACTTCTTGTTTGGGCATGGCAAGTACCTTACAACAACTCACCACCTCTTGATACTTCCTTACTTCTCATTCCTTCCTTATCGGAATATACTGTTAGGTAATAGACTTAAAAACAAACACCAGTTTTGACATTCTTTTTGTGTTCTTGAAGGCCATGTTTATGCCCTCATAATTTTGGTCACATGGAATATATACCTACAGATCATATAACTTTACAGGCCCCATGGTGTTTTCTCTATTCTTCCCAGATACCACATCTTTCTGCTTAGAGCTTGTAAATGTCCCAGCTTTCCCAGTTTTAATAGGTACAAAATATTCTGCCTGCTTCTTCACTGCTTCAAGAAAAAAATGTATCAAAATCCTCATTAACAGACTTTACTCCCCCCACCCCCAGTGCTATTTTCAAGACAAATACTGCTCTTCCTTTTTTCTGAACACTCCAAAGAATTGTTCCAGTTTCTATTTTATATTCATCTGCTCCAATTCTGAATATTTACTCCAATTACATTGTTTTAGATGTTTATCTTCTTTGACATCTGATATTCCAAAATAGCCTTTATGGCTATTTACATACAATTGTATTGTAAATATCTTTCAAATCTTAAACTAGTTCACTAAATCCTCAAGCCAATAGGAATACTCCTTAAACTGTTCAAAAGGAAAAAAAAATACTACATTTATAAAAGATGAATATAGCTCACTAATGGAACAAAAAGTAGTGTAATAAAAATTCTGAAGTTTGCATGACAAATGAGTTTACAGCTTACTGAGGTATCTTATGCTAATTCAATGAAGCAGGTATTAATATACCTAAATAATGTAAATGTTTACACCTAGCCTTTAATAAAAAATGTACAGTTATTATTCAAAAAGCAAACACATGGGGATTAAGGAGACATGGTTAGGAACACATGCATTGGTTGTAATTCTGGGAATCCATTACATTTGTACAACAGCAAATCCTAAATCTGTAATAACAATACAAAGATGACTTTGCATTTGTCTCTTTAAGAAACTATTATCTATATCTAAGCAAACAGTTCTGAAGTTTAACAGGCACTTGAAACGAGAACCAAGTTGCTCAACTGAAAAAAACGACAACAAAACATAAAAGAAAGATAAGGGACATTCATAGTTTGGGCCAAAACAGTTAACATTAAGAATAAGCCTGAATTTCTGAAACTAGTATGTTCTTCCAAATAGAAATCAGACATTTCTTGGATGAGTTCACATGTTAAGGTGATTAATATTATCAGAAAAATAAGACAAGCAATTTTAAAGCACTGAAAGAGCTTTACAATTTGATTTCTGTAGGGAACGTGTGTATTTCAAATTCTGATTTGTTTTCAAGGTCTGCCTAATTTGGCATTAATAAGCAAGCCGAGACACTTGAGGCATGTAAAATGATTTTGATGAGTACCAATTCGCTGTCTGGGCTTTAAACTAAAGTACAACAATGTCATAGTGACCGGATCATAGCATCTAAACACCAGAATATTGTTATTCATCAAGTTTTCCCTCAAGAAAAAACTTTAAAAATTTCAAAACTATTGCCAAGACTTTTTTAAAAAGTTGAGGGTTTAATTTGATAGGAATTAAAACAAAAATCGAACATTCTTAAACATTCTACTTTTACTTAACTATCTTAACTGTATGTCATATACTGTTTATCTTATTAATATATTGCAATCAGATCTGAGTATTAGAAAATCCCCCCAATCTCTCCATAACAAAATCATCTTACCTCTAAAATTTCATGCAGTGTTATCAGTTGTTTAGCTGGCCCTTCAGAGGATTTCTGCAAAGATAACCACCCCAGCAAGTTTAACAAAACCCAAACTAAATATTCAGGAAATTTAACTGACAATTATTATTAATCACAGTATCACTGAATCATAGAATATCCCGAGCTGGAAGGGACCCACAAGGATCATTGAGTCCAACTCCTGGCTCCACACAGGACCACCCAAAAATCAAACCATATGTCTGAGAGTGTTGTCCAAATGCTTCCTGAACTCCAGCAGTCTCAGTGCCGTGACCACTTTGCTGGGGAGCCTGTTCCAGTGCCCGACCACCCTCTCAGTGAAGAACCTTTTCCTAACACCCAGCCTGACCCTCCCCTGTCACAGCTCCATGCCGTTCCCTTGGGTCCTGTCGNCTCTAATAGTTTTATGTCCTTCTCATACTGAGGCACCCAAACCTCCACACAGTACTTGAGGTGAGGCCACACCAGCGCAGAGCAGAGCAGGACAATCACTTCCCTTGACTGGCGAGCAATGCTGTGCTGGATACACTCCAGCGTACAGCTGGCCCTCCTGGCTGCCAGGACACACTGCTGGGTCATGCTCAACTGGCCGCTGGCCAGAACTCCCAGATCCCTTTCCACGGGGCTGCTCTCCAGCATCTCATCCCCCAGTCTGTCCGTACAGCCAGGGTTGCCCCGTCCCAGGTGCAGAATCCAGCACTTGCTCTTGTTAAACTTCATGCAGTTGGTGATTGCTCAGCCCTATAATTTGTCAAGATCTCTCTGTAAGGCCTCTCTACCCTCGAGGACATCATCAGCTCCTCCTAATTTAGCATTGTCCACAAACTTACTTAGTATACCTTCAAGTCCTGCATCCACATCACTTAAGAAAACATTAAAGAGAACCGGCCCTAAAATGGAGCCCTGTGGAACCCAACTAGTGACTGGCCACCAGCCTGATGTAACCCCATTTACTATAACCCTCACCCAACTGTTCACCCATCACATTATGTATTTGTCTAGCTGTATGCTGGACATTTTGTCCAGAACTGTGAGAAACAGGATCAAAAGCTTTGCTGAAATCCACAAAGATTACATCAACTGGCTTCCCTTGGTCAACTAGATGGGTAACCTTGTCATAAAAGGATATTAAGTCTGTTAAGCAGGAATTTCCCCTCCTGAACCCATGTTGACTGTGACCAATGACTGTGTTGTCTTCCAGGTATTTTTCAGTAACTCCCAGAATAATCTTCTCCATAATTTTACCAGCCACTGAAGTCAGGCTGAGAGGCCTCACTTGAAAACTGGGACAGTATTTGCCAGCTTCCAGTTGACTGAGACCTCTTCAGATTCCCAAGACCATGGAAAAATAATCGAGAGAGGTCTCACGATGACATCAGACAGCTCTTTCAGTACCCTGGGATGAATCCCATCGGGCCCCATAGATTTACATGCATCCAGCTAGAGCAGCAAATCCTGCACAAGTTTGGGGTTGGCTGGGAGTTTATCGTTACTGCAGTCACACAGTCCTCCAACTCGGGGCTCTGGGGGTCCTAGAGCCCGTCAACGGTGTTGAAGACAGGCAAAGAAGACATTAAGTGTCTCTGCTTTGTCTACATCCCTGTTTGTGAGCTGACCATCCTCATCAATCAGTGGACCAGTGTTATCTCCGGTCCTCCTTTTGCTGTTAAAATATTTAAAAAAGCCCTTTTTATTGTCCCCCACAGTACTGGTCAGCTTCAACTCTGAGCTTTTGCTGCATGAATTTTCTCCCTACAATGGCAAACAGCATCTCTGTAGTCCTCTCATGTTGCCTGACCTTGCTTCCAGTGGCCATACACTTTTTTTTTTTTCTCTGCCTAAGCTCTAGAAGAAGATCCCTGCTCAGACAAGGCAACCTTCTGCATCACCTGCTTGACTTCTGACATTTTAGAATTGCCTGTTTCTGTGCTCTTAAGAGGTGGTAATTAAGAAATGACCAGCACTGATGGAGCCCCGTTGTCTTCAAAAGCAGTTTCCCAGGAAACCTTACTATTTCCCTGAGAAACCTGAAGTCTGCTCTCCCCACATCCAGGATTGAAATTTTGGTCGCAGTTTTCCTCCTATCAAAGATTTTAAACTCGACTACTTCATGATCACTATGGCCAAGGCAGCCACGAGTTGTTTACAAGCAACAAATCTAGGAAGGTAACTTTCCTAGTTGGCTGCCTTAGTACCTGTACCAAGGAGTTATCATCAAGGTGTTTTAATTAAGAATTACTTTAATTAATTATTACAATTAAAGTAATTACTTGTTTAAATTAATAATAATAATAACAATTAATAATAATTGTTTTAAAATTGTTACATTTAATCTTAAATGACTAATATACCTCTCTAGGTTTACATTTAAGTAAAACCAAATACATCATATTTTAGATGTTGTACACTGCAAAAACAACGAATATGAACTGTAGGAAAATATTTTTTTTGAACTTTAGAGAAAAGTTTACAATAATCTGCAAATCTGACACAGCTGAAGATTTCGGTTCACAGTGCCTTAATATTTTTTCATGATTTGCAAATGACTATTTATTTAGTCTTACCCCAACTTTAATTAAAAAAATTGTCCAACTTTAAGAGAGAGAATCAGAGTCATTTGTACAGCAATACATTAGAAAATTAATTGTTTTCATTTGCAGCAAGCAAATCAAGCCATTTGCCTATAAATTCATAAGGACACCTTAGGCAGCAATGCCAATAAATCTGCTTGTGCTGTTGTATGTTGAACCCGATTCTTTTATTTTTCTGTTGTTTTCTCAGTTTTCCCCGTCCATTTCACATTCAACAACAACAACAACAACAACAACAACAAAAAAGAGATAATCCAGCACTGGTGGCTGCTTACACAGTGCTGCTGTTGAATGAGTTGACCTAAATCCTAAGACATTAACAGATGTGCAGCACCTTATACAAACTCTAGGAATAAAGAGTTTATTCCTCTAGAGTTAGAGTTACATATATATATATATATATTTTATATTATTATATTTATATATATTATTATATTTATATATATTTATATAGTATTTATATTATTTATATTATTATATTTATTTATATATAGAGTTATATATAGAGAGAGTTATATATAATAAAAAGTTATTCCTCTAGAAGAGGAATAAAGGCAATAAATAATAATTCATGAAAGGCAAATTCTGGCTCCTTCTTTCTATCACAGTTCTTAACAGTGGCCTTCAGAAAGCCCCAAGGGGTGCATACTGCCTGTTCTAGGGAAATCTTGTACAAACCTTGTATTGAGCCCTAGCTCAATAATGTGCATCTTTGTGCCTTTATCTTGATACTAGGCTAAGGAAATGAAGCTGCAAAAGTTTCCTTGGAGGAATCGTGAAGATGCCTCGCAGCCACAGCTGTGGCTAATGTCAGAAACATTATTTCACAGCTTAGGTAGTAGGTTCAATATTTGTGTCTCAAAGCTAAAATTAGTTTATGACTTCAGTAATTACTAAAACTGATACACAAGGAAAAAAATCATAAGGACATTAGTGTAAAGAGATTTGCACTCTCCCAGAACTAGCAAACTTATTTTCCTAGGTCTATAACACTTATTGTGTATATTGTTTTATAATATTACATTACTTATATATTTTGTCACAAATTCAATAATTATCTCTAGTTAATTAACGTGTATGAAATCACTTTTATGCACAATGCTCAGCATCTATTTATTTAAGCTGAAAGGCACCTTCTTCTTCCTTCCATGAGACAGATTTACATACAGAATATTACTGCACATCTGACTTTTCATATCCAAAAAATCTTTTACCTAAGATTTAAAATGCAAGATAATTCTTCCCTCAATCACTACCTATACTAAAGGTGTCAGGCTGTGGCAAGAAAAGCTAACCGATTCAGTCTTTCCTCCTGCTCCCTGTCCCCAGGTGCTGATGTCTGGTGAAAGGAGGGTGAAACCAGAACAGTCAGGTTTAGATCAGTTCACGCTGCTGTCAGCCCCATAAGCGTGTTCACAGTCATGCAGAACTACTGAGAGCGTAAGAGGCCCCCATGAAGTGAAATAAAACTACCTACACACAGAGTTAAGAGTTAGGTGCTTCAAGAGTGTTGAACCAAGCTGGTAAATGATGTGAACAATGAGTTCTTCTGAATCCGTGTAGCATCAAATTCTATTGCTAATGCAGACAATTTGCATTTCTGACATGTTAAGGAAAATAACATAGGGGAATATGGCTGTCTCTCCACCCTTCACAGTTAATCACTTAAATGCAAATTATGGGGGACCAGTAGCTGAGCCAGTAAGATTGAGTTGAGTTGAAAGATACAGAAGAAGCTATGAACTCACAAGGACAAGAAAGGAAAAAAAAGACTGATGAGAAAATAAAGCGTGTTTAAGAGTTCAAGAAATATATAAATTAAAACTAAGATAACACCTTGCTTGAATATCAAAATAGATTTTACTTTGAAGTAAAATCATAAAAGGTAGAAGGTGAGCTTCTGTGAGCAGGGAAAGGGGACAAATTCCAAAGACCTTGGGTGATGCTTTTTTCTTTAGATTTTAGTAAGGAAAAATCACATGGAAAAGAGACAAAGACAGTGTAACTAATAAGTTCTGACAATCAGTATAACAAAGGCTGAGAAAATTCAAGGAGTTGAATTTTGCTCTAGGGTAAGAGATTCTAACATGAAAACTTTCTCAGAATTCTGAAACACACAAATGAATTCACTGTTTTGTATATTTAAAACTTAGCTGGATGTGACTAAGAGCGACTTGATCCAACCTTGAAACTGGCCATACCTTGATGAACTGGAAGAACTCCAGAGGTCACTTGCAGCCTGAATTTTTCTATGACATCACATAAGTTAGCAAATGAACTCGTGTATCTCATACAAAATATATTTTTAAAAGAAATAATAATGACATTCATGGGAAAAAAAAATGGACAACTGCTTAAAATGCATCTGGGAAAGTCACAGGCATTTGAAGAAATGTCCTGGAAAAACTTTAATAAGAACCAGCAAACAGGGAGATGACAGATCAGGCTGAAATGAGGAAACACCTCATTGAAAGAAGACTTAATTAAGTCCCTGAAATTTAATTTCTTAATAGTTGCACAAAATGTAGGGGTGATCAATACTTAGTAATAGCAGGATACTGGAAGGTGATATATAGACGAACTGAAATATACTACAGGAACATGTGGATGACTTCAAAGACAATCATCATGCCTCAAAGGCTGCATTCGGTATTTCTATGTGCTAAATACATTCTTTGGAATAAAAACAAGATTTTTTTAATAGAAGCTCAGGGCTCATCAGCTGGAAATAACAGCAAGGAAAAAGACAAGGGTGTAATTTGTTGTTTTTGTGATGATTATAAGCTAGTAATGTTTTGTTTATAATATTAGCAGGTTCCAAAAACAGATGAATCCTATAGGAAGCAAATATAGAAAATGGGTATTAGGATAAGCCAGGGAAAATGAAAAACTCTCACAGGAGAACAGGAAAACTTTGCTAGTTCAATCTGCAAGACAAAGAAAGAGAGGGGATAAGATTGCTGTCTATAAATATATCAGGAGGAGTAAACACAAGAAAGAAAGAGAGCTATTCTAAGGACAATACTGGCAAAGGAATACATGTATCTGTGTTAGACATGAATAAATTTAGACTGTAAATTAGGAGACAGTTTCTAACCAGAGTATTGAGGCACTAGAACAAACTCCAATAGGAACAGGAGTAACAAAAACAACAAAAATTTTTAAATGAAACCAAATCATAATAATCTAGAAATTACATTATATGGTTGTCTGCAATAACAGGGAACTACATTCAAGAAATCTATTTCTGTGTTCTGAAATGTGTCTGAAATCCAAATCAACCCCCACCTTTTTTGTAGCTTCTTTGTAACTAGTGTTTCATATAGTAGTGGTAAAAGGTTTATTTTTACTGCAGACTTTGAATTTATTATGCAAAATACTCCCTGACTGCCTATTTTCCCTAAAGTTTTAAGATAATTTTTGGCCCAGTTTGACCGAACAGAAACTGATGGTTAACATTCTAAACTATGCTGTAATTATAAACACTTGTCCTTATTATTGTTCCAAAAACATTGTTAGGCAATTAAAATTTGCTTTGCCAAGGAAAATATGAATCCACTTGCCTAGTCCAGTAAA
>VXAA01003302.1:306820-320221 GCA_013399115.1 Anseranas semipalmata | reverse complement strand
TGAAGGGAGCGTATAAACAGGAGGGGGAACGCGTGTTCACACACGTTGATAGTGATAGGACAAGGGGAAATGGTTACAAACTAAGACAGGGGAGATTTAGGTTGGATATTAGGAGGAAGTTTTTCACTCAGAGGGTGGTGAGGCACTGGAACAGGTTGCCCAGAGAGGTTGTGGATGCCCCATCCCTGGAGGCATTCAAGGCCAGGCTGGATGTGGCACTGGGCAGCCTGCTCTAGTAGTTGGCAACCCTGCCCAGAGCAGGGGGGTTGAAACTAGATGATCTTTAAGGTCCTTTTCAACCTATGCCGTTCTATGATTCTATGATTCTATGAAAGGCCCAACAGGGCCAATAACCTAACTAGAACCCTGAGCAACAGCAGTATTTAAGAAAAATGTGCTATTCAAGCATGGGGTTATGTTTCCCCACATGCTTCTGCAAAACCCAGTGATTTATGGTTCATGAATTTTATGAATAATTCCATGTCAACTTGAAGCATCTGCATAAATGTATGACTTTTGAAAATAGTGAAGCATATGAATCTTTCTATTAACAACAGAAAGGAAAGCTACTCTAACAAGCAGATTTAAATCTTAATATGATGGGGTACTTTTAGCCCAAGTTTGGACTTCAAATCTCTAATCTTAAAAGAAAACAAAGAAAAATAAAATTACTTCAATTAAAACTTTTCCTTTAACAAAAAGGAAAAACCTTAACCCTCTCATAAAGGCATTATGTGTCTCCTAACTACAATACAGTGGATTCCATTAATATCTAAAGGCACATTTTTGATAAAGTAACTATAGCAGTTTTAAATCTCTACAAATTTTGAGAAGTCCGATATTAGAAATTTTAAAAGCAGTGTTTGTTCAGCAATGAAAAAAATCAGCAAAACTAATGAGCTCAAAATTCATCAAATTACATGTCAGAATAAAATCTTTTTTACTTGGAAAATTACTGTCTCTAAATCTCAAAACAAAATATGAGTAGAGTGCTCCCAAATTGAGCTCATGTTTAAGAGCTGTAGGAGGTAGTGATCTGTGCTATTATTAGAGCAAGATTTCTTTAATGACATAAATTTCCTATGTATGGATGATAAAATTCATTGTTGAGTTTTTACCCACATCAGAGTTCCCTTCATTGGCATATTTGAAGAAACCCATACAATCCTTCATCCCCCTGTGATAACAGTGAGCCTGTATTTGCCAATAGTGTGCCCAAAGAAATGTAGAACTGCCAAGTTATAACGTCTGAAAATAAAGTTTAAAATTGAAATACTGACAGGCCCTATTTACAAGAAATGAACTAGCCATTACTAAAAACAAAACACAAAGTAACAAGTCAGCCTGACATTCATGCATATTAGCAAATCGTATGAAACTAGTATTTCTGTTATTTCTATTTAGGTTCACTCAGACAGTGTTTTCAAATAAGTAATTCCTCCTTCAAAACAAACAATAGGTTATGTCACAGTATTGGCTGGGATAGAGTTAATTTTCTTCATAGCAGCTCATATGATGCTATGTTTTGGATTTGTCCTGAAAAGTGTTGATAACACACCGATGTTTAGCTGTTGCAGAGCAGCGCTCACACAGAGCCAAGGACGTTTCAGCTCCTCGTGCTGCCCTGCCAGCAGGAGGCTGGGGGTGCACCAGGAGCTGGGAGGGGACACAGCCAGGACAGCTGGCCCAGGCTGGCCAAAGGGGTGTCCCATGCTACATGGTGTCATGGTCAGCAATAAAAGCTGGGAGAAAGAAGTTGGGGGGAGGAGTTGGAATGATGGTGTTTGTCTTCCCAAGAAACCATTACACGTGATGAGCCCTGCTTTCCTGGCAGTGGCTGAACACCTGCCTGCTGATGGGAAGTAGGGAATAAACTCCCTCTTTTGCTTTGCTTGTGTGTGCAGCTTTTGCTTTACCTAGTAAACTGTCTGTCTGAGCCCATGAGTTCTCGCACTTTTACCTTTCTGATTCTCTCCTGTCTCACCTGGGGGGGGACATGCAAGTGGATATGTGGTGCTCAGCTGCCTGCCGAGGCTAAACCACAAGGTACAAAGAAGCCATGAAGAACATGGAAGATGTAAGCACAGTAGACCCTCCATTTTCATATACCCACTGTAACCCTATTTAAATTCTTAGCAGCAGCTTTTTGCCTTCCCTTAGAAAAGTAGCCAAAAAGGCAAAGCTTTGACTGCAGAATGATATTATTTGTATTATAATATGCATATCTTTTCTTCAGTATAAAACTAAGATTTCTAATAATAAATCTTATCACCTGGGAATGACTATGAATGGTTGAGTGAAGCAACTCTGCAAGCCAATAAAAATAGGTCAAGCCCCAAGAATATTTTTAAACAAATAGCCTAAAGTTTAAAATAATTGCATGTTTTAGTAAAGAAACCTAACATCTCTAGGTATTTTATCCAGATAAAAACTGTAAGTGCTTTCAGTTCATTTCCTTTCAGCCGGCAGCTTATTCATGAACAGCAGCCAAAACCCAGTATTTCCTAAATTTATTCAATGTCATACTTTTGGTCTACATACCTTTAAGAAGCATTTGAGGCTGACCACTCTTACAGGCTTACAAAGCACATGAACTATGAATTTATTCCAATAGAACAGCATCTATTTATAAGAAAGGAGAAACACTTATATTTCTTCCAGCTCCTATTACTTGATCATACGCTATGCAGCAAGTATATGAACTTTGAAAGCTAGAGAAGTGATTTTAATATTAATCTAAAAATGCATTCCAATTTGACCAAATAAAGTATTGGAAATCACCATTTGCTGTCTACATAGTGCTTCCAAAATGACAGGAATGTTAGAATGACCAAGACCCTTCTGGCATTAAAATTCTCAAATGAGTTGAGTCAATGTATGCATTTAAAGATAAATGAACACATCTTACTAGTTTGAAAGGTACTAACAGGTCCTTGACATGAGACCTAAAAGTGGATGCTAACCAAATACTAGTGACGGGACAGTGTAAACTGTTTTATGTGTCTCTAAATGGGACATCTGAAAAACCAATTACTTCACTCACACTGAGATTCTGAATGGTTGTTTTCATAATATCTGGTCGTATCAGCCTTAAAACAGCAGAGTCAGTTAGCAACACGATGCTTATGTACTGAAGGCATTTGGAAGAACTGAGAAATTTTTATGTTTTGACTGATACGCCTAACAACTATATAAGAGACCTACCACTTGCCTCGGTGGTCTGTGCTTCTTAGGATCTGGATTCCTGTATTATTACAATAAACTAAACTAAAGTGGTTTTTACCTCTTTTCTTTAACTAGTTTGGATTTAAAACAGGGTCAGAGATTTCAGGTATTTTAATACAGTGTAGTAGGCTTACCACTAAAGGCTTAATTCAAAGTTTCAGCTAGTACATCATAATACATCACACTTCTGTGCAGAATTAATTAAAAAAAATCAAGAAAGTAAGGTTAAAAGTATGACCGGGTAAATTACTGTTATTTAGCCATACTTGCAAAGATTAAAAATTTATCAGCCTCTTTTAAGACAGCATGAAGACAGAACTAGTTATTTGCTGAAGTATTTCTACAGACACAGATAAATGGAGAAGAAAGATGGTAGATGACTATTGATGTCAAGTACCTGGACTTGTACGAAGCATTTGACACTGTCCTGCATGACATCCTTGTCTCTAAATTGGAGAGACATGGATCTGATGGATGGACTCAGTGGATAAGGACTTGGCTGGATGGTTGCACTCAAACATTTGCAGTCAATGACTTGATGTCCAGGTGGCAATCAGTCATGAGTGGTGTCTCGTAGGGGTTTATACTGGGACTGTTATTATTTAACAACTTTGTTAGTGACATGGACAGTGGGATCATGTGTACCCTCAACAAATTTGCAGGTGACACCAAGCAGTATGGTGCAGTTGACACGCTGGAGGGAAGGGATGCCATCCAGAGGGACCTGGACAAGCTTTCGAGGTGCAACCCTCATGAAGTTCAACAAGGCCAAGTGCAAGGTCGTGCCCTGGGTTGAGGCAATCCCAAGCACAAATACAGGGTGGGTGGAGAACGGATTGAGAGAAACTCTGAGGAGAAGCTCAACATGAGCCAGCAATGTGTGCTTGCAGCCCAGAAAGCCAATTGTATCCTGGGCTGCATCAAAAGAAGTGTGACCAGCAGGTGGAGGGAGGTGATTGTCCCTCTCTACTCTGTTCTTGCGAGACCCCACCTGGAGTCCTGCATTCAGCTCTGGGGTCTCCAGCACAGGTCTCCTTCTGTCCAAGAAGGACATGGAGCTGTTGGAGTGAGTCCAGAGGAGGGCCATGAGGATGGCCAGAGGGCTGAAGCACGCCTCCTACGAAGAGAGGCTGAGGGAGTTGGGGTTGTTCAGCCTGGAGAAGAGAAGGCTCCGGGAAGACCTTACAGGGGCCTTCCAGTACCTAAAAGGGGGCCTACAGGAAAGCAGAAGAGGGACTTTTTGTCAGGGAGTGTAGTGTCAGGACAAGGGGTAATGGCTTTAAACTAAAAGAGGGAAGGTTTACATTAGACATTAGGAAGAAATTCTTCACTCAGAGGGTGGTGAGGCCCTGGAACAGGCTGCCCAGAGAAGCTGTGGATGCCCCATCCCTGGAAGTGCTCAAGGCCAGGCTGGATGGGGCTTTGGGCAACCTGGTCTAGTGGGAGGTGTCCCTGCCCATGGCAGGGGGGTTGGACCCAGGTGATCTTTAAGGTCTCTTCCAACTCAAGCCATTCTGTGATTCTGTGAAAAAATCACAGAAAGGAGAAGCCTGAAAAAAGGGTGACAGCATAATGAACTTTTGTGATTTTGGACAAAACGTTTTAGGAAATCTGTTAACAATTATTTCCCCTTTAACTGACTGATGGTGGTAGGAACTATACGTTCTTGTCCATAATCATAAGTTTAAGTTATTGTAGAATTTGCTTTGAGAGGAACTGAAATGCTAAAAGAATACAGCATAACGACTAGAAGTTAAACATACATGCTGTGGTGGATAGCATTACATTTTATTTTTGACTAGTTTAGTATGATAATACAGTAAGACACACACGCCTTATAATATAATAAAAAAAACGCATACATGGCCTAAGATGCCTAGATAAAAGACCTTGCAAAAGTTTGTATGAGTAAGCCTTACATGTAAGCAGATACTTACTTTCAGGACTTCTTTGTTGCCATTGATTATACTCCACTGTTAAAGCTTTCATTCGCGTCATTAACAAGGAAAGCTGTATAACAAGAAATTAAACAACTCTTTAAGTGTGTTCAGTTGCACCAGAGTAAAATAAGATAGATTGGGATAAAAATTCACTTTATGTTTACACAGCAAAAAAAAAAAAAAACCAAAAAACAAAAGAGCACCTATTGCAATAGACCATTTATTCTTTCAAAGGATTAAAAAAAGACAATTGTAGTGATCAAGAAACATTTTCATTCTTATTTTGAAAGGTGGAAATAAGAAGTACTCAGAGTTGGAATTTTTCTTCCCCTAACTTCCTCTTCAATATCAGACAATTACCACAACTGAAGATGAGCCACTAGAGCCTTGATAATATTTCACATCCTTACTCCTCCTTAGATGCATGGTTGATACACGTTTAAGGTTAATAAAGTGAGATTGATAAGCATGACGACTAAATAAAAGACACCCCCCCCCAAAAAAAAAAAAAAAAAAAACACAACAGGTAGTCAAATATATCTTTTTTCAAAACTACATCTGTGGACTCAACAAAAAATGCTTTAGACTACTGCTATAGTTCATTGTGACCAATGAAAATATAGGAGCAATAAGACAACACATTGGTTCAGGAAAGTTTATGAAAAACAAAACGACAATAACAAAAAACGTTAAATGATCATAGATCCATAAAAATGTATTTAGTTCAATATCTTGTTATGGTCTGGAGAAAGAATATATGCATTATTACTATTCCATTTCCTGAAACGGGGGACCGTACCTATTATTTTTCTTCAAATACATCTATATGTAATACATATTATCATATTACAATGTCTGATAAGAAATTAAGCCTACATTTAAATTATTAAACAATAAATGCACTGCAGATTGCATTTGGCTTTTCCTCAACTGAAGAAGAAAAAAGTGCAAAGAATCATCAGGCAAGATCTCATAATAAAAATACCAAGAATCAACAACTTAAGTATGGATTTTCACTACTCAAAATAACTTTGAGAAGTACATCTTCAAAAGACAACCCTTTAAAATATTAGGCAGAATTGGGAAAACAAACAAAAAAACTCAAACCAAAAGAAATAATCTACCATACAAATGTTTTTAATTTTGTACATCAGGTGGTGTCAACCCTTTTGTAATACTGGAGCGCTACTCTTGACAATACCATCACTCCACTCTGATCTTTTCAACTTGATAAAAAGGATGTACAAAATGTTCTGGTTACTCCAGTAACGACATAAAATGCACAAATAAATTAACACTACCATTCAGCAGCTGTAAAATCTGCTCTTCAAGATAGATTGGGATAAAATCCTAATCTCTGACTCTTCAACAAATACATACAGCAAATATGCATATCAGATGTCTTTCTCATGCACTATATATATTCCCAGCAAGACATGATACTTAGTAAGTAAACAATTACATTGCAGAACAGAATCATCCCCAAACTTAAAAAGAATAAAACCACACACAGTTCATTGCAAGATTATGATCCTGAAGTGATTAAAGACTGAACATCAGTGAAAAGGTTAATAACAAGAAAAAAAAAAAAACAAAAAAACACACAGCTTCTTTGCCAGCTACAATGAAAACAGAAGTGCCTATATTAAGGCTTTAATAAGATCTTGCAAAAATTGCTGACAGAGGGTCCAACATGACCTTTTCCTCTCCTCCCCATTTTCTGTCATGAAGTGCAATATACCCTTGCAACTCTGTTTAAACGTTGCCTTGCTATGAGAGTTTTTAAGAAAAGCACATCTTCAAAGGTTAAGTATTAATTACAAGGCTTTTACAAGGCACAATTACAAGTGCACAAGGTACACTTCAGTAAAGCTAGAAAGAAACATAAAAACCCTAAGGCTACACCCAATTAAAATTATACAAAAGTTATTTCTATCATTAGAATTTTATCCAGTCCTGAAAGAAGAAAAAGATTGTATTTTATGCATCTAAATATGTATCTTTACTTTTTATTAATTCTGATTAAGCAATGGTTTAGAACACAGTTTATTAGTACCAAGAGATAAATATTAGTAATTAATTAGTAACTCAATATCTGAATGTGTTCGGCAAATACCTCTCTGAAGAAAAATACTCTCTGTTAATCATTCAGTCAAATATATTGACTTAACCATCTGAATATACTTACTGAAGTCACGTAAGGTGAAGATTTATAAAAGCTATGTATTTCACCCACCCACCCAACATATTTCCAAACTGGTTTCCACAAATAAATTCCATTTTAGAGGTTCTTATTTAGAATTTACAAGCAACTAAACAGTAAGCCAACATTGCCTTTTCCACGTTCCCCAAAATTTCAGGATACAGGAGCTCATGGTCCTGCAGTCAGCATCACTCAGCTCATTTCTAATTCAAGCATATGAATTTCCCAATGATATCCACAAATGGGGAACAACTCTAGTTTCCAAACACAAATTTCCAGAGTAAAATTAAAGGGATATAGTTTTTAAATAATACATATACACTGATTAGGAGAGAGTTCAAATAACTATTAAGGTTACATGCCCCACCATTTTGCTGCTTATGTTAGTCATATATCAGGTTGCATGGCAGGACTGCATGTAACTTTTGTTATACATAAAAGCAACTTTTCAGCATTTGCTGGACGCTAACATACTTCAAAATAAAGTCTCAAAGTTAATAAGAGTAAAGCTGCCAACTTTAGAGTAAGTGAAGATAATTTAGTTCCCTTCTTTTGGAAGCACACCATCTCATTACAGAAAACTAAATATTTTGTCGTGAATAAAAAAAATGTTGTCTTACCTTGGCATCTGATTCTGGCAGTGGTTCTGCTCTTAGCAGTGTTAGCTTGTTCTGACACTGGGTAGAAAACAAAGAAAAGACAAAAAAAAAAAATGTTCACTAACCTTTCGTAGGAGAAAAAACATGATGTTTAGAAATTCCAACAAAAACTGTTTACTATAAGAAAAAAAAAGTTTGTACTTGCCTCTTACCATGTCCTTTGGAATCTGACCCAGAACAGCAAATAAAGAAATACTTTGAAATCATATTGCAGTAAAAAGGTAGAACTTCAATTGAAAACTAGAAAAACAGCAGCTAACAAAAGAGGATGTATGATTTCAGGAAAATGGCAAGTTACAAGGGAAAAGTTGGTACGGAGAAAGATACTGAATACATGAAGAGCATGAGAAACTGGGAAAAGATGACAGTCATGGACAAGGCTGAATAGGGAATGTGCTATGAAGTTAACATACTAAATGCTACTATTCTAGCTTTCCAAATAGAGTAATCACATTATAACACATAGTTTTTGTTTCAACTCATTTAGTAGGGCAATATACTGTACACTTCAGAAATGGTCTGATTTTTTTTCCCTGAAGTGCAGTACATCAGCTCCTGTTTACTGCAATGGGATGTATACCAAGATTGAAATTCAGGCCTCAACAGATATCCAAGGCTTTAGCAGAAGTCACCTCATAACTCTTTCATGTTTTGTAACTATCAGCAAGTTATTCTGCTCCACAACAGAGAAGGATGCACTCTACTAAACAGCAGATTTACTAAATAGTTCTTTGGAACTAAACACAATATATGATTTCTCCAGTAAAAGCTGCTAATGCTGACACTATAATTGGAACACTGCATCATAAACTATATAACCTGAGGAGCTAATTCAATGATTATCACTGCTTTTAATTTTTTTTACTAAGACATGCTTGCATCCATGATGCAACATTACTCGCAAACAACATTATCATCTTCCTGTATTGTAGTGGTCATGCTGGGAATGAGATACAAGATTTCTAAGATTTTTTCAATCAAATTCAAAATAATAAACATTCTGTTTTCCCTTCTAAGTTGAAACTGTCAAAGAAAGTTCACATCCTCTGAAACAGTGCTAAGCAAAACTTCTGTTGGTAACTTATTACAATAATTCAGAAACCTAGATACAAGATTCCCTGCCATTTGTTCAATATTAACATACGTATTGTGCCAAATTGTTAATAACACGAAAAAGTGTTAGGTTTACATGTAAAAGCAAATAAAAATCACATTATCCCTTTTCAATATAGTTCTGTACAATTCATGAGCCATGGTTTGTACGTACTTTGTTATACGTTAAGATCGGAAGTATTTTGACATCAGGTTATGATACTTTTAACGCCTTCAACTTATAATGCAGAACAAAAGCACGTAAGTGGTATAAAATACCACATAAAATCGAAGTGAAGCAATTAAGACTCAAAATATAATTTAGAACATGAGTTTTCATTAGACTCAGAATAATCATATAGAATGCATAACATTTGCTCACAACTGTTAGAAGTTTGTCTTTGCTGGGATTGGCCTAATTAAAAAATGCAAATAAAAATAACTTGCTTTAAAATGTTATTATTAGCATATTGGACTATCTGTCAAGAGAGATAACTTTTATGATTGAGAATGTAACTGTCAGTTCGCATGAGTGTATGCTAACAGGATCATCCTTCTGAGCCTCCTTCTCCTCCCATTCTGTCTTTCCTTTAAGACCCTAAGTACTTGTGAACAGTAATTGACTCCCATCTTTCATGGGGCTGAAGTGAGGAAGATCTCAGCCACAGTGTACTGATACTACCAGAAACCAAATAACTGTTGTTTCTATTTTCCCTAGTTTTAACACATACTTCCATTCTATTAAATATTTAACTACATCAGCACACTGCAAACAAAGATCACAGAATCACAGAATGGTTTGGGTCAGAAGGGACCTTAAAGATCACCTGGGTCCAACCCCCCTGCCATGGGCAGGGACACCTCCCACCAGACCAGGTTGCTCAAAGCCCCATCCAGCCTGGCCTTGAGCACTTCCAGGGATGGGGCATCCACAGCTTCTCTGGGCAGCCTGTTCCAGTGCCTCACCACCCCCACAGTGAGGAATTTCTTCCTAATGTCTAATGTAAATCTGCCCTCTTTTAGTTTAAAACCATTGCCCCTTGTCCTATCTTTATCTACGCGAGTAAAGAGTCCATCTCCATCCTTTTTATAAGACCCCTTTAAGATTGACACTGCAAAGCATTCTTCACTCCTGCCAGCACATCTGCCTTTTGGAAGGTCGTCTTCCTTTTGTTGCTGTAGTTTCTTTGGAGGGGGTAAGTAAGCATGCAATGAAGGAAGGGAAGATGAACAAAAAGTGCTCAGTAAAGTTAATAACAAATCTAGTCTAAAACTCATGATTTACATACCTCTTCCATCTGTTTCCAAATAGTCTCACATTCATCCAAGAGTTCTTCCTTGGCAGCTACAACTGAATCATTCATGATTTCTGGTAAGTTTTCAGCCTATTAACAAGCAAATCAAATGGTTACCATGCAGATCAACAATAATTATTAACATTACTGAATCATGCCATACACACATCATATTAACATGTTACTGAATCATACCTGCTACTTTGGGTCAAATATATACCAGAGCAATCCCTTTGAATCCAAAAAGTTTTCAGTTAACTCACTTTTATTTCCAGATAGGATCCAATCATTTAGTAACATCAGCTAACCTTAATACTGTAGTAAAATTTTGAAATATGACACTAATAACATTCATAGTTGAACAACAAAGCCCTAAATTTTCAAAACTGCTTTGGATCATCTGCACATTTTTTTTTCCTGACACCTTTAATAAAGAAACAATGAGAGAATAAGTACTTATCTACAAAGCCATGGTTTCCTACATCTACAAAGTTCCTCAGCATAGTTACTTCTGCTTTGTCTCCCAAAAATTGTCCTAATCTATTTCTCCTTATGACAATTTTCAGATGTTAATCAAAAATACTTTGAGTTCCAGTGTCCTGGAGGTTACTAGAAAAGAAACAAACAACAAAAGAACCTGAAAGATACGCAGGCAACAAAACAAAGAGGGCACCTGGATGGCCAGCAGAAAAATCATCACAGGTTAAAAAAAGTTTTTAAGAAGTTTGAGAAACTGTTGAGTTAAACAGGAACACATGCATATTTAAAAATGTGATCCCAGTTAAGTCTATAGAGAGAAACATAAATTACAAAAGCAACTAAGAGGAAAACCAGAAGGCCCAAAATGGCACTCAAAGGGAACTTTTTTTTTTTTAAGAGGCAAGACATTGTAAAAAATGTTTAAACGGATCACTGAGTCCACCGAATAGGTAAAGATTAAAAGGAGACGTTAATAAACACATAAAGAAGAAATGAATGTCTTCATCATCTTAATGATGCATAAATTCCAAAGTAAACCTTTTGTTCATTTTCAGAATAAAAGTGAGGCATCACAGAAAAATACATTGAACAAATTAATTTCAAAACAGTGAAATATTCAACTAGTACTTCCAAAGTTCAAGTATGCCATACTTGCCATAGCAGAGTGGACATGAAAAAATGAAATAATCATAATCTCTCCCTGGACACTGGCAGTATTCTAGAGAACTGAAAAGTAGCAATACCTCTACTAAGGCTTCCTGGCAAATTTGTTGCATCAATAATTAAAAACAGAACACTAAGAAATCTGGATCACCATGATCTGATAAGGTCTAGCAAGTACAGTTTTTGCAAAGGAAAATCATTATCTTCTTAAGAGTCTTGGAATGTCTCCACAACATAAAAGAGAACTAGCTCACATAATTCATTAAGACTTCTGAAATGCCTCCAGCAAAGTCCCCCACAGAAAACTAATAAAGAAGCTAAGCAGTCTTGAGATGCGACGTATTTTTTTTTTCCTTAGACCAAAAATTGGCAAGGGGACAAACAAAAATAAAGAAGCCTCAATAGATCATATTCATATTCATAGCAAAAAGGCTCAGCAGCAGAGCTGAGAGGACCTGAAGGTAAAAAAAACAAAACAAAAACAAACAAACTGGGAAGGGTTGTTGGGGTCTTATTCCCCAAAAGTCCTATCCCCACTTCACCCTGGTCCTCTATTCAATAATACAATCCACCAATGTGAAAACATGATATAAATATCTCTAAATACATGCAAAAAATGATTGAATGATTATAATGATTTTAATAGTGTTGACCTTCAAAATTTTCTTGATTGATTTTACAAAACGTATATATTATAAGGAGATACTATAAGCCTCTATATGAGAAGCCAAATTCACTTGTGGTCCCTAATACTCTGGTGTTAATTACCTTCTAAAGCATATACAAAGTGTCATGTTTTTTTCAGACATCTTTCCTTTATCATCTAGTTTTTCCTTCTTCTGTATGATAAGATTGGGTTTCTGTTTGTACCCCATACCTCATATCTGGAGACTTTTGTTTGTGTGTCACTCATCTTAAGGCATGACACTTTTGACATGTTATTACTTCTTGCCTCATATTAGAAATACACAATTATGTAAAAAAGAAAATGCATGCATGAACAAGTGTTCATTGCAGGCTTATCTTTGTAGTTCAAAAGTAAAGCGAAGATTTTTTCACATGGTAAACATACCAAGTCCTTCCGAAAAGATCCTTCAAAAAAAAAAAAAAAAGCCTCCTATTACAAATATTTAGCTTGTAAAGGAAAATATAATAGTAATAAAAAAAACCTCTCCCTAATGGAAAGACACTTTTGCTTAAAGATTTCACCATTTCTGTTAGGTTATCATCTTTCCCATACAGATAAGGAATAGCAACAAAAAATGTGCAGATAACACATTCAATTTGTGACGACCCGAAGACACCACAAAACTGAGGAGAGCTCTGTTGAAGGTAAGGGAATGGGCGGCTGTTAGGAGAAATGTACAGTGTCAACAAATACAAAACCAGCATCTATTGGAAGAAATTCAGAGACAGGAAAGGAATGTAAGTGGTAGGAAATAAAGAAAGAAAGAAAAAAAAAAAAGCTGAGAATGATAAAATCACAGAGTGGTTTGGGTCAGAAGGGACCTTAAAGATCATCTAATTACAACCCCCCTGCCAGGGGCAGGGACCCCTCCCACCAGACCAGGTTGCTCAAAGCCCCATCCAGCCTGGCCTTGAGCACCTCCAGGGATGGGGCACCCACAGCTTCTCTGGGCAGCCTGTGCCAGGGCCTCACCACCCTCACAGTGAAGGATTTCTTCATAACACCTAATCTAAACCTTCCCTCTTTTAGTTTAAAGCCATTACCCCTTGTCCTGTCACCACACTCCCTGACAAAGAGTCCCTCCCCAGCTTTCCTGTAGGCCCCCTTTAGGTACTGGAAGGCCCCTGTAAGGTCTTCCCGGAGGCTTCTCTTCTCC
>VXAA01003302.1:266461-305338 GCA_013399115.1 Anseranas semipalmata | reverse complement strand
GGAGAGGTAACGGAGCCTTCGCGCGGCTGCCTCTTCCCCGGGGCGCGGGGCGCGGGGCGCGGCGCTGCTTTTCCTCCAGCAGCAGAATTACCTGTCTCGTAGGGGGCTGCCCTGAGCTAGAGGAACATGATAGGACCATAGGGTGCGGTGGAAGGCAGTTGGACTTCTGGGCTGCAACTGTGTAAACTGCCAGCTCATGACAGTTCATCCACCAGTATCCCCAAGTCCTTCTCCACAGGGCTGCCCTCTATCAGCTTGTTGCCCAGCCTGTACTAACATTTGGGATTGCCCAGACTCAGGTGCAGGACCTTGCACTTGGCCTTGTTGAACTTCATAAGGTTTGCATGGGCCCACCTCTCAAGCCTGTCCAGATCCCTCTGGGAGGCATCCCTTCCCTCCAGCGTGTTGACCGCACCACTCAGCTTGGCGTTGTCAGGAAACTTACTGAGGGTACACACAGTTCCACTGTCCATGTCACTGACAAAGATGTTAAATGATACCAGTCTCAATACCAACCCCTAAGGGACACCACTCATCACTGGTCTCCATCTGGACATCGAGCCACTGACCTCTTTGAGTGCGACCATCCAGCCAAGTCCTTACCCACCGAGTGGTCCATCCGTCAAATCCATGTCTCTCCAATTTAGAGACAAGGATGTCATGTGGGACAGTGTCAAATGCTTTGCACAAGTCCAGGTAGATGACGTCAGTTGCACTTCCCTTATCCGCGAATGCTGTAGTCCCGTTGTAGAAGGCCACCACATTTGTCAGGTAGATTTGCCTTTAGTGAAGCCATGTTGGCTGTCACCAGTCACCTCTCTGTTCTCTGTGTGCCTTAGCATAGCTTCCAGGAGGATCTGCTCCATGATTTTGCTGGGCACAGCGGTGAGACTGACTGGCCTGTAGTTCCCTGGGTCTTCCCTTTTTCCCTTTTTAAAAATGGGGTTATGTTTCCCTTTTCCTAGTCACTGTACTTGCACCAGACCGCCATGACTTCTCAAATATGATGGAGAGTGGCTTAGCACCTTCCTCTGCCGGTTCCCTCGGATGCATCTCATCAGGTCCCATGGACGTGTGCACCTTCAGGTTCCTTAGCTGCTCTCGAACCTGACCTTCTCCTAGAGCGGGCAGTTCTTCGTTCTCCCAGTCCCTGCCTTTGCCTTCTGTGGCTTGGGTGCTGTGTCGAGAGCACTTGCCCGTGAAGACTGAGGCAAAAAAGTTGTTGCGTAGCTCAGCCTTCTCCGTATCCTGCGTAACCACGTTTCCCGTCGCCTTCAGGAGAGGGCCCACGTTTTCCTTAGTCTTCCTTTTATCACTGATATATTTGCAGAAGCCCTTCTTGTAGGGGAAGCCTCTAGTCTGATTCTGACATATAGTATTTGTGTTTCCAAGTACCTCACTGCTCCTTGGGTATCGTCACAGTGTAAATGTGATTTTAACAACGTTCAGCAGATACAAACCTGCAAATTTAGTAACAAATACAATAGCATGGGTATTATCAGGATGTAAAAATGGGTGACAAAAACAGAAAATCAGATTATTTTAGGTGGGCCAATTAAGCAATGAAATAGGTAGATGCCAGCACTGAGAATTTAAGCTGTGATACTTGAGTAGGACCTTGAACCTCTTAACAACACGGATACATTTTCCTTTTGGAAGAAAATGGGCTGTGGTTGATCTTCTGTTTTCTAGCAGTCCCTTAAAAATTCTGTTGAAATTCTTTCTGCACATTCAGAAAGCCAAGGTAATAGTTGCTTCAGAAGGGGGCATCTGTATGGATAAAAGAAGACGCTGAGTGGCTTTAACCTTCCACAAATCAAGAAGTCTGCGCACAAAGCCAGAGTGGAAATCCCTTTTATTACGCTTGCATGAAATCCTAGTGTTTTCTTTGCTAAAATGGGGAGTAAGCTATTCAAGGGTAATAATGGTGAACAGAAGCTTTATTAAAGTTTTATGAATGTTTTTATAAATACCCATTTCCTGATTTTCCTTTTATTCTGTGTAGTCCTTGAGTTTGAACGTGTCTATCTTGAAAATCTACCATGTGCTTCGATGTATGAACGCAGTTACATGCACAGAGATGTCATTACACATGTGGCATGTACTAAGTAAGTCTGTTTTTCTTCCCACTGTATGTTGTCATCAGAGTTGTATTTGTGTATGTGCTAGGAAGTTTTCATTGCACCAGTTTAATAAGGGAAATTATTATGTCCAGAGGTAGTATTTTAAGGTGTTTTGAAAACTGAGTGTAAAGGAAAGGGCTTACTGAGAAGCAAGATAAAAATTGTTTAAGTAGGCAAAAAGGGGTTCTTGAAATCCTTATTGCAATGTGCAGTATGTACAGTAATAAGAAATACTGAATGCATCTGAATGAAATATGATTCAGCAGAACTGCACAAATTGAGGAGGTAGTTTTCTTGTCTTTTACATGTGTGTGTCTATCTATATACGTGTATATATATAGAGATTTTTTATTAGTGGTAAATAGCATCTGCTGTGAAACCAGACCTGAAAGAGGAGTAAAACTTACATAGTCAAAAGTGATAGTATTACATATTTTTTAAATTCAGGCTGTTGACCTTTCATAGATTAATGTAGAGTGCATTAAAATAATTATTTATTTTCCAGGATTGATAGTACCCATTCAGACAGACTGTCACAATGATTTGTTTAAAGTTCGTTTTCTATGCTACATTGGCTATAGTGTCTTAATGCAAATTACTGTCCAAAAGTGGTGTGAAAATGCATAATAAGTGTATTTCTGTTTTTCTTCTTTTGTGATTGTAGGACAGATTTTATCATAACAGCCAGTCATGACGGACATGTGAAATTCTGGAAAAAAATAGAAGAAGGGATTGAGTTTGTTAAACACTTTCGTAGCCACTTAGGTGAGAATTTGCTTTTACCCTTGCTGCCTTAGTTTGAAGAGGGAGTGCAAACAGAGAGGAGAGCTCCTCCAGAGGGGAGGTTTTGGGATCCATTAACTGCAGGCAGGGATTGAATGATATTTACCTATCTTCCTTCATTCTCCTGTCCTGTTACATTCTGCTCCCAAACTGCAGGAGGAATAGGGTTGTAATGAAATGGGTGAGATGACTCCTGCACAGATCCCCTACATCCCTTGCAATGCCTTGTGCCCTGCCTTTAGGGAGAATGTCTAGGACAGAGAGGAAGTGTCTATTAAAAAGAAAGAGCAGGGTACATAAAATCCAGACACATTTAGAAAGATATTACTTGAAGCCATGGTACTTTCATCCCTTGTCATCTATATTATGCTAAGCATTGAGGTGCCTGTTGCTATTACAAATGATGATCTGCCTGATGGATAAAAACAGATATGCAGACTGTCACAATACGAAGAATAATAGTAAGTAGTATAAGTACTGTTTCTTTTCAGAGTTTTAAAAAAATGTTTTGGTGAGTTCTTGATGTTAACTGTCAGCTTCTCATTACATACAGAAATAAAATGTGAGAACGAAGCCTAACAAGTGTCAATAAGTATTGTGAAAAACTTGTTGAAATCTCAATTGCAGAGTAATTTTGGTTATTATGTGTGTTAATAGCAGAACTGTAAGAGTTAGCATTCTGCTGCTTTTTATCTCAAGAGATCCAACCCTAAGAGCAATTTTTTTTACCATGTCATAAAATTGTTCTCTTTTTTTTTAATGAATATTTTAAATTAAAATCACTGTAATTATAATCTTCCCCTTATGTAGATGGTAAGTAGATCATCATCACTTCCCTGATTGTAAACAGTGATAGGATACAAAATGTGTGGTATTAAGAAAAAAAAACAAGCAACCTCTCCCCCCTCCCCCCCCAAACCTTCACATAGTTTTTTAATCCCAAAAAAGGGGGAGAAACAGCTGAGACAGCTTTAGATGTCTGTATGTTTTTTGATTTTGTTTTTCTGTGGAGAACTGAAATTAAAGATGTCCCTTTACTTTGTCTTAATAGTATGTTATCTTGTTTTAATAGGTGTTATTGAGAGTATTGCTGTTAGTTCAGAGGGGGCATTATTCTGTTCAGTTGGAGACGACAAAGCAATGAAGGTGTTCGATGTAGTCAACTTTGATATGATCAACATGCTGAAACTTGGGTAAGTTGCTTAGTTCTTGAAAATGTTTGTTTAGGTTTATAAATAGGAGTCGTTTTACATAAGAGGTAGGTAAATAATCTGTTTTACTTGATATTTTTTGCCCATCAGATGAAGCTGTGTAAGTTGCATTATCCAAAATGCAACCAGTGGAGACTGCTTGCCCGAGTGTAGAAAAACGTATGACTGTGTGTACCCTTCAAATAAGAGTAGTAGGTCTACACCTGTCCTCAATGTCAAACGTTACGCAGAAGGATGTGGGGTTTCTTAAAGTATTTAGCTAGGTATCTTCATTTTTTTTTCCTGTTGTTAGGCAGTGAATTTAAAAACTGTATCTAATTGTTCCACTAGAGAAGAAACTTGGTCTGTGTATGTATTATTTGTCATCATTTGTTGTCTTAGGGGTGACAGTTCCCTTCTGTTAAAAAGAATATTGTTTTCCTTAGTCTTGCTATTGTAGAATTGCTGTAGTTACACAGGATGTAGCTGGAGAACTTGGGAGAAACAGGACTGGATGTTATTGGAATTACATGAATAGCAGAGGAAAACAAGCCCCCCATCACTGCGAGAGTGCATTTGGAAAGTAGGAGGATCAGTGAGTGCTATACTAAGAACAGCAGCAATACTGATGTTTCCACAAGCCTTTTAAAATTGGAAGACATTTATTCCATGTAGTGTACCATTTGTTGGTTAGTGGTGAAACTGAGTAGAAGTATAAACTCAAAAATGTTCAGTATTGATATAGTTCTTCTAATGGAAATTAGTGCTAAGACTTCCACTGCTTTGAAGGCTATTATAACTATATGATATCTGGATACTTTTCAGAATGTCCATGTAAATGCTTATGTTAGCAGTTTTCTGGTTATAGTGCTAATAACATCTTCCAGATAACGTACTTTGCCCGTAGGAATTGATTCCATCTTGGCTGTCTGCTGTGGAAAAATTCCAGTTAGCCTTAGTCTTTTGTTTTTGCTGGTGTTTTGTACTTAGCAGCCCTGTATGTCACTACAAAACTGGTAAAACTATACCATGAATTAAAATGTAGTTTAATAGTAAAAACAACAACAACAAAAAAAAACTTAATTTGATGTTATGATAGAAGGTGCTTTTTTGTTTGAGAATTCAGGGGAAATGAAGGTAGAATTTAAATCCATTTTGTATCTGGGATACTCTGAATGATACCTTTAATGTTTGTCTATAGTATGTCCCCTGACATATCTTTAAATAGTTTTTCTCAACATCAGTAATCAAACTCCCCTACCCTGTATATCTTTTCAGAGATAATTGGGTTTGACCTGAAGTGAGCTCTTTAATGAAGAAGAGAAAAGTATTCAACTGTAATATAAGCGTTGTTGTGAATAGCCTTTTACATTTAATGTTCATTGTTTTATCTTCTGTGTTAATGCTTATTGAGCAGCTAGTTTCTGTTTACCCGACTGAGAAATTTTTAATGGCTGTTTGCTCAGGCTTGCAATAGTTAATATAGAATTCATAAGTGTTGTGTGATCTTTTCACCTTGCATTATCTTATATTGTCTGCTTTGATAGGTACATGCCAGTATGTTGCAGGGTTGATCAGATTTGTCTGAAGTTCTTGAGATCCTTTCAGTTTTAACTAATCTGTACAATGGTAGCTACCTGCAGATTCCCATACTTTATGCTTCCATTAATGATCTGGAGAAGGGCAGCTATTTCTGCAGAAGGTGTGGATAACATTGCACAGAACAATGGGACATTGTATTCATTTCCCGCCACCACCACCTTTTTTTTTTTTTTTTTTTTGATTCTATCCTTTCCAGTGAAAATCCAAATGATAAGTGTCTGTCATCCGTCAGGTCTTCAGTATCTGTTAGTATGATAGGATTCTAAATATGAATTTTCTATGGAGACTGCATCATTTCTTCATTGTCTATCATTTAGTTCTAGAGTTCTGGTTCTCAGAATCTTTACTTACAGACTTTTTTAAAAAACAGACATAACTTAGATTGTTGACCATATCTCTGATTTTTAGACTACATTTGCTAGTAGCAAATGTGTTCCTTCTTAAATATATTCAATTACTGAATATAGTGTGATTGTCCTTAATTTTGTTTATATCTAGATAATTAAATTATATTTTTTTCTCAAGACCTAGTTGTACTTTTCAGCACGTATATGACAAAGGTGCACTTGTCTTCATTTGGACTGAAACATTAATCACTAACAGCTGGAAGAGAAATGCTACTGAGTCACAGAAGTTGAGTAGTAATCTTTAATGCTACTTAGTGCTATTTATTTGGATTTCCATCCTTTTTCTTCTTTTATACCCACCTACTTCTACTGCTGGTTTCTGCCACAGCTTCTTTATGAAACAATTGGGAAGCAACAGAAATTGGCTGAACCATCCACAGATTTGTGTTGCTTCGAAAAGCTTGGTGATAACACTGTTAAATTTTATCAAGACAGATATAAGCAAGACTAGTAAATAAAGTTCAAAATTTGTTCCTGATATTTGATTTCAAATTTATAGCTTAACTTGATTCTTATCTGAGTAAAACCAGTCCTTCTTATTTCTTTATTTTTTTTTCCTTCCACTCTTTGTTGCAGCTACTCCCCTGGCCAATGTGAATGGGTATATTGCCCTGGAGATGCCATATCTTCTGTTGCAACATCTGAGAAGAGCACAGGAAAAATATTCATATATGATGGACGAGGAAATAACCAGCCACTTCATGTTTTTGATAAACTCCATACATCCTCTCTTACTCAGATACGGTTGAACCCTGTCTACAAAGTAGTAGTGTCTTCTGACAAATCTGGAATGATTGAATACTGGACTGGTACTCCTCATGAATATAAATTTCCCAAGAATGTGAACTGGGAGTATAAAACAGATACGGATCTATATGAATTTGCTAAATGCAAGGCTTACCCATCCAGTATAAGTTTTTCACCTGATGGCAAGAAAATGGCCACTCTTGGGTCTGACAGAAAAGTTAGAATTTTCCGATTTTTGACCGGGAAGCTCATGAGAGTCTTTGATGAATCTCTGAGTGTGAGTTTGGTCTTGCTTCTCTTCTTTGAGGCTTTTTCTCTGTTTGACTTTACTGAGCAGCACATGCACCTACATTATCATCTGTCTCTAGGGCTGAACTTCATTGCTATGTTTTTCTTGCAGAAAAGGTTTTCCTTGTTTTCTTCTTTGCCTCTTAACATTGTTTTGCCCTTGAATTAATTCTCACTGTTTTATGTTAGCTATTGAGTGATACAGAGTTATTAATTTTCATCTGTGTTTTCATACTTCTAGATTTCTTTTTATTAGAAAGTAATTAGGGAAAATTACATTTCAAGTAATAATCGTAGTAATGAAAAAGAATTAAATTTATAAACTTTGAAAAGCTCTGTTAGACAGCTGCATACTTTTTCTTTGCTTGAGTCTAGTACAACAACATGGCTATAAGGACATTAAAATAATATTAATTGTATTTATTTTAATTCTTCAGGTAGTTTGAGCTGAGTAGTCTTGCTTGGATTCTGTATTTTCTAAGCATGTGGATTGGTGTTTAGCTAGGTCAGAAGTTTAAAGTACGCTAATGTGATAATTATTTTTTTTTCTTTAGATGTTTACTGAACTTCAGCAGATGAGACAGCAACTACCAGACATGGAGTTTGGCCGACGCATGGCAGTTGAGCGTGAGCTGGAGAAAGTGGATGCAGTAAGATTAATTAATATAATCTTCGATGAAACTGGACACTTCGTTCTCTATGGAACAATGTTGGGCATTAAGGTCATAAATGTGGAGACTAACAGGTAAGTTTTAGTGAGACGTGGAGATAGATAAATTTGTTTCAAAGTCCATACTCATTCATATTTAAAACTTGTTATGGCTGGGTATTACTAATCTTTTGTTGTTATTTGGGAGCCTTAAGTTAGACTGTTGATTTAAAGTATTCCCATGATTATTAATGGATCATTGCAGTTCAAAACTTAGTAAAATGAGAAAATACAGCAAACATATTCACATTAAAAATTAGTAATCAATTAATCTGTGGCTGACTGCATAAAGTAAATGTGGATCATGCAGTTTGTTTTTTATAGGGTAGGGAGTCTGAGTAGTAAATTATGTAGCAAGTTTGAATAGAGAAGCATTATAAATACAATTATTAAGAAATTGTTCTGAGGGGGTTTTGGAATTTTGCTTTGAGTCTCTTGCAGTCAGAAAGGAGATACTTTCTGACTGAGCAGCTAACAGTTCTTACACCTTTTTATGTCTTGTACTTCAGGTGTATTCGTATCTTGGGAAAACAAGAGAACATCAGGGTCATGCAACTAGCTTTATTCCAAGGAGTGGCAAAGAAACATCGTGCTGCAATCACTATAGAGATGAAGGCATCTGAAAATCCTGTTCTGCAGAATATCCAGGCAGATCCCACAGTAATCTGCACAGCTTTTAAAAAAAACAGGTTTTACATGGTGTGTGTGGTGTCTATTTAAGTAACTCTATTCTTCTGTTGATGTTTTCTCTGTATTGTTTTTTAATTTTCTACTTGCACCTTTCCAGTGCCTTTTGTCTTGAATGTTTGCAAACACAACTTTTCTAGAGGTGTCCTTTTAAATTGCAGTATATTCTAGATTTTTTAGTTTGAACTAGCTAAAAGTTGACTAGAAATAACTTTATAGTCTGTAATTTTGTTTTCAGTATTGCTTGAGCAGTTAAACTTGGATGTTTTTTAGCTCTCTCAATTACAGTTCTCTGAGAAAGAGTATAGATTTTTGGTCTAGTTTAAGAAACTTACATAAGAACATTAAAAAAAACTAACAAGGTATTATACTGATAAAGAAACAATTAATTGTAAAAATACATGTAACAAAAATTGAATTCAGAGTAACATCAGGACTCAGTAGCACTAAGTGCATTATGGGTAAGTAACAAAGACAGGAGTGTACTTCCTCTTCATAATTTAGATTTTAGATAAGATGCTATGAAAAAGACAAGCAGTTCTGGAGTAGTTAGTGCTTGATCTGGGATGTGATCAGAGCAGAGGTTAGAGGTCAGACTCTCTGTTGTTACTTGTGCTTGAATTTGATCATGTTTTCAGTTGGAGCAAGACAGTATACTTTCTAACCTTTGTGTGGTTAGTATATAGTGTGTAATGGAATATACCACTCTGAACAATTTGACAAGATGAAAGAAAATTTATAACCCATATGGAAGCATTGCTCATTCTGGAGAAAGCGTGACTATATGGAAAGTGAATGCATACAGAAAATTAGTGATTGTCATTTGATACATAATTGTACTTGTTTCTGTGGATGCTTGTGTACCCTGATATTTATTGTATGTCTTGCTTCTTCAAGAAGTGCTATAAAAATTTCATTTCTGAGGTTTCTCCTGTTTTGAGGAGATTTGAATTTGCAGTTTTTCCTATAGCTTTGTGTTAATACAGTATTGGGATAAGAGAATTTAGTTTGACTTTGTAGTGAAACCAAAAGTTTTGTAATGAAACTAAAAGTTTTTTCTGAATATAGCAGAACACACTGATTCTCTGTTCCTTTCTAAAGAAATGCTGTTGAACTACTACTGTGGGCTTTCTTTTGGAAAGGGGAAGTTTAGAAGATAACAAATTATAAAAAGTTACTTGGACTTGCTTGTATCTGTACTGGAATTTGTGACTGGAAGTGCTTGTAATGCACAACGTGAAATGCAGTCTGAATTCTCTGTGTACATTTCAAATCTAGTTGTCTGTCATGGAGGTTAAATCATCACATTGATGTCTCGGGTGCAGAGTGTTGTGTAAGATAAGGAAAAACAAAAGAGAAATTCAAGCTGTTACCTTCTGTTCTTTTGTTCTTCAGTTTACTAAACGTGAACCAGAAGATACAAAGAGTGCAGATTCGGACAGAGACGTCTTTAATGAGAAACCTTCTAAAGAAGAGGTGATGGCAGCTACCCAGGCAGAAGGTCCCAAAAGAGTTTCTGACAGTGCCATTATCCACACAAGCATGGGAGACATTCATATCAAGCTTTTTCCAGTTGAGTATGTATTTGCTAGTTTTTCTGTTAGTCTATTTTTCCTTCCTTCTGTGCTTTTTGGTGGCAGTACCCAAGACTTACATTTCAAGCTAGGAATGATTCTTTTCCTCCTCGTTTTCTATTGTCCTTGTTTCCTGACAGTTTCTTAATACATCAAGCTACCAGAATGTGGCTCTTGACAAACACAAACAAAGTAGGGCAAAAATAAGTCAAAGCATCAGTGGGGTGTCACAATTTTTTTTAATGGTTTTTGTTTTTTTAATTACTGGTTAAGGAGGTTTATTTCTCTAAATTTTTGTTTTCTCTAAACCTTAGCTCATGATGGTCCTCTGTGCAAGCTAGATATTATTGTAAGGAAGTGCTGTTTGATTCTGGTAACAACAGACATGGAGAAGGCTGAGGTACTCAACAAGTTCTTTGTCTGAGTCTTCACTGGTAGTCAGGCTTCCCATGTCTCTTGAGTCCCTGAACCTCTAAGCAGGGGGAGCACTGTAAGCGAAGAGCAGGTTTGAGGCAGCCTGATGAAACTGAATGGGTACAAGTCTATGGGGCCCAATGACATGCATCCCAGGGTCCTGACGGAACGGGCTGATGTCGCTGCCAAGCCACTCTCCAGCATATTTGAAAAGTCCTGGCAGTCAGGTGAAGTCCCTGGTGAGTGGAAAAAGGGAAACATCACTCCCATTTTTAAAAAGGGTAGAAAGGAGGACATGGGGAACTACAGGCCAGTCAGACTCACCTCTGTGCCCGGGAGGATCGTGGAACAGATCCTTCTGGACGCAATGTCAAGGCACATGCAGGACAAGGAGGTGATCTGAGGTAGCTAGCACCGCTTCTTTACAGAAGTCCAGGTAGATGACATCAGTTGGTCTTCCCTTGTCGACTGAGGCTATCACTCCATCAAAGAAGGCTTGATGCCAAGTTTGTTATAAATTGAAACTTAAACTATTTAAGAGTAGTCCATTTTTCTCCAAAAACAAATTCATGTTTTGTGATAAGCACAGTTAAGGCAACACAACCTTAATTCTACCCTGTAGGGCTGCTACTCTTCCATGGCTATACTGATTGTCTCCTTGCATCAAGCCCTAGTTCCTGTACTTCTTAACTGATAGTATATAGGTTGCACTAGTGGTACAGCATATACTAGCGAGAGACAGACCAAGCTACAGTATTTCTGATTTTTTTTTTTTAATTTTCATGCCAGTATGTCAGTGTATTTTCATGCACAATACTGTTAAGTTCATTGCAATGTTTTGTATGCATTTCTTTTTATATTGAATACAATATATAAGCCTTGATTATTGTTATGTTTGTCCTTTCTTTTCTAGTATTTCTTCCGGCTGAGCTTTGAAATTGAAATCTCTTTTAAGATAAAAGTGATTCAAAAATCAAAGTACAGCATTGAGGATGTGGCTTCGTATGCCCTTTAAATCTCTGACCACATGTTTGTGGACTGAAGTTGTGAATGACTCCTTTTGTACTGCTTAGCAGGAACTGGGAGTGTACCCTGTCTGTTCCATTAGTTACTTCATTGGTGCTATTTCACAAGATGCTTTAGCATACAACCTAAGCCCAAACTAATGTTCCTTGTCACAGTAACTCTGCAGTACTCTAACGTAACTCTGTAGCTATGGACTTAACCTGGCTGTTTTCTGGTTTGCTGGGAAAACGCGTGCGACTGTGTAAATCTGCATATGTAGATCTACTGTGGCTACTAATCCATTTCCTAAAAACAGTGAAAAAAATAACAAAAAGAATTGCAACTCTGGTAGCATCTACTCTTGGGAGAATGGGAGGAATACACAACAACAAAAAAATCACAAAGGTGAAAGTTTTTTTTGTTTTTATTACATCAGTATTGAACCATGTGTTCACCCTAGTTCTGAACAATGTTTGTCAGTAGTTTTAAAGGAGGAGAACTGGCTCTGTGCTGACTGCAAAGTTGCTCTGTAATACTAAGACAGTGTAGTTTCAGATTTTACTTCTTGTACACAGCACTGGACACCTTATATACATAGCTTAAGAAAATTATAGAGGTAAAAGAAGTAACAACTTTCTGCTTATGGAGCTTCTATTCCTTAGTCAGTTTTGTATATCTACAATATGTAAATAGAAAGCTGGAGAAGGAACAATTAGTCAGTAGTGTCTTGACCTACGCTTTGAGAAAGTAGATTTAGTTCCTGACCCCACTGCTTGACTTCCCATGTAATCATGCAACCTTGTACTCCTCTCAGGTTTTGTTTCCAGCTCTGGGTTCAAGGAGGTGGGAGGTTGGTTCATCCTCATTTGATCCCTTTTGTAGTATGCTGAAACAGCGCTCAGTACAACAGCATCTGAGTCTCACCTGAAATCTTTGTGGCCTTGCCACAATACAGTGAAATATGTATTGTAGCCTGTATTTTCTGTTACATGATTTTAGGTGCCCCAAAACTGTGGAAAACTTCTGTGTGCACAGCAGAAACGGCTATTACAATGGACACATATTTCACCGTATTATCAAGGTAACTTGTAAAAGTTTATTTTTTGTTGGTTTACATAATGTGACTTTGTGGTCAGCCCTCTCTGTTAACATTTTCATTTGCCTTTTGCACAAGGATTTCTGGAACGGTTTCACAGTTCCCTGAAAGGTGTGAACAACGCTTGAGGTTCTAATGACCTTTATCACTTCATGAAATTTTTTAATAGCTGTCCTGCAACTGACAACATGGAAGAAATCTGAAAATTGAAAGAAAGATTAATTCAGCAATTCTGCTTGAATTATGATTTTGTTTCATGTCAGAAGGGCATTTCTTGTAAGGCTTCTTACTTCTCTTGCACCAGAATTAAGTTAGTACAGTCTAACTCGTTGCAGAAGGTACAGACAGTTAGGTTCTACCCTTCACTAGCAGGAACAGTGAGTAATCTTGTTTGTGTGGTGGTTTTTTTTTTTTTTTTAATGCAAGTAGTTAATTATCACCTTTATCCCTTATCCACAGCATTTGAACACTCAGTTTTGGTGAAAGATATGATACAAGTTTGGGAAAAAAAAAAAAAGGTAGCCTAGTATAAGTCATTTTTGCTTATTTATTCTATGGGATGATGTAATAACATTTAACTTCTGTGCAGGGTTTCATGATTCAGACTGGTGACCCAACAGGTACAGGAATGGGAGGTGAAAGTATTTGGGGAGGAGAATTTGAAGATGAGTTTCATTCAACTTTACGACATGACAGACCATACACGCTCAGCATGGCTAATGCAGGACCAAATACTAATGGATCCCAGTTTTTTATAACAGTAGTGCCAACTGTAAGTAATATCAAAAGTCCAGATTAAGTCCTGAGATGTTAACTGCATAGTAAAAACATAGTAATTTTTCTGGTAGAAAAAGGAACATAATACTGTTGAAATAACCTTTTCTTGTTATATTGTAAGTGAATGTTGCACACAAAGATGTGTGGTGTATAGGCTTCACTGAAACAATCATCTAAGAAATAGGAAGGTGTTGTGATCACAAGACCTTTTGACTGTAATTGGAGTAGGAGTCTTATCCAATTCTTAGTAAAACAGACATTTTTGCAATTATGTATTAGTAGAATGTTTTAGATTAATGTACTGGCTTAAACTTGGTAGAAATCTAGCTAATGCCAAGATTATTTGAAGTTTTTTGGATTAGTACCAGGATAACTGCTTAAAATTGGTGACTTCTAGCTATACAGCAAAGCCAGTGTTGCAGTTAGAAGACTTCCCTGCTAATATTTTATCTGTATACAACTTCACTGCCAATAGATAAATAAATAAATTCTGGTAGTGAATCTCACATGCAACAAAGAAACCTTTAATGTGGCACTTAAAGAAATTGCATTCTTATAGCACTTACTTCAAATGTGTCTTCTTGAAAAGTATGTACCATAATTCTGAAGCTTATTAAATTACATCACTGCCAATATTCTAACTAACTGCTAATTGAGCATACTGCATGACATTGAATTAGATAATATTCTAGACTGGCACTTAAAATTCAGTTGTGAAACTACCATGAAATAAGTGTACCGAACACCATTTCAATGAAATGACTTTACCCTTTAAAATAAACAAACTGCTGCATTGCTAGAACTTGACCTCTGTAGTACTTTAGGAAAATAATTTAAAAGATGAGTTTAAATGTTTATCAGTGTGTAGTACCTGCACTGTTAACATTTAGTTGTTAAAACAGCATTTTTACACTTATGTGGTGTTAACTTTAAATAGCTGTATATACAAAATATATCCATATTCACTTATTCTAGGTCACTGTCTTCTGTTTGGTACCTAAGCTACATGCTACTTTATATTTTAACATGCCTTTTCTTTCTCCTCCTGTACCTCAAACAGCCTTGGCTGGACAACAAGCACAGTGTGTTTGGACGGGTGACTAAAGGAATGGAAGTTGTTCAAAGAATCTCAAATGTAAAAGTCAATCCCAAAACCGACAAACCCTATGAGGATATCAGCATCATTAATATCACAGTGAAGTAAGCCAGGAGTTGAAGGTTCCAACTTAAACAGAAAAACCTCAGCACTGTGGGACCCAGAAAGGACCTAGAAGGAATAGAAACCTTTTTGATAGTTCCCGGATGTAAGAAGGGGCAGGACAAAGCAAACACCAGTTCTACTGTTTTTCATGTACCTGAAGTGCCCTAAGCCTCTATTTCTGATACCTTTGTCTTTTAAAGTAAAAACATTTGCATGTTTCTTAAAAAGTCTGCTGTTTTTCTTGCGTCTCTTCTATGCAAGATTGAAGATGCAAATCCACACCATGCCTCATGGTAGTGTTTTTAGAATATTATCAAGGTATAGTTTGTACTGTTACCACATTTATTTGCATCTTTCATGTCTAAACCTTTTCACACTAATGAAATCTTTGACAGATGAAGAGGCAGAAACCTTAGGCTAGTAATGAACTCTTCAAGCATGTATACATACATCAAAACTCAGACTGTCATGATGTTTTGCTATGACAATATATATAATATACCTCTTCAAAGATGGTTCACACGCATCCATTGGACTGAATGAACAAGTGATCAACTCGTGCAATGGCAGTGTATGAAGTGCTGTGCAAACTGTTTGGCATTGTGTTTTTTTTTTTTTTTTCTTTTAAGGGTTCTTTTCTCATTATTTTAGTCTTGGGAATTTGTTTGGGGAATTTTTACCCAAAGTCCTTCAAACATAACTGAGTATTTCAGTAGAATTAGTAGAGATGATTGCTATTATATTATTATTTCAAACTAAGCTCATGTCAGGTGTTCTGATATAGTCCTCAATGAAAACTCAGACATCTTTTCAAGCTGTTGTGAAGCTTTGGCTAAATATGGTCCTGTACTATATTGAATAGTTAAGTCTACTGTAAATACTGTAGTGTTAGCTTGCATGTTTGTGTTCACATAACACCACAAGCCTCAGGAGTTTAATAATGTGATAACTTCATGAAAACAGATGTGATGTGAGTGTTACAGTATGTAAATGTAGTCATCTAAGAATAGAGGTGTGCTAACAAAAAAAACAAGGTAAGTTTATTAAAAGAAAACTAGATCTCCAAAAGTTTTAGATACTTTTATTGAAAAAAAATTGTTTTTCTGGGCAACTCAGACTGCAGCAGCTCGTGAATTGTTTCCTTTTCTTTCAGAAAATCATTACTTAACATCCCACAGTTCAGAAATTAGAACTATCTCAAGAAAACCATCAAGTACCAGACATTCCACAATAAATTTGAAGGTAGCATACAATAAGACCACATTGTGTGACAAAACATGATTTTTTCAGTTAGTCTAGACATACTGTTTTTGAGCCAAGTTTGTTTAAAGAACACCACAACATTGTCACTGCATGTTGCATTTACTCAATTTCACAACTAAGTCAAAATCCTATGAAAAGTTAATTAGTCTTTGCAAATAATCCTCATAGTTAGTAACACTTCAATAAGTTCTAGTCGAGGAACTACTTCACTGCGTAAGTCAGTACATTAAAACTAAGGTTTAATAGAACTAGTGAAACAAGCTTAAATTTATAACTGAAGCAGCTTATGTATAGTATTAACTTATAATACAAATAAACCTCTTAGTGTACCTGTTTACACTGAAGAGTTCACAGACAAACGCAACACCTTCACAGTTACTTTAAGTCATCTTAAATAAATTCCACTAAAAAACACTTTATGGTAGTATTCCACACATGCCACAAGCAAGCAATCCTTTGTACTCAAAAATATGTATGAGTAAATATTTTTCCTCTGCCCTCAAATATACTGTTACAAAAAAAACCAAACTCACAAACTGGTCACCTCAAACATTTTAAAGTAGTAATTAGAATCATAATTACAGAGTTTGAGGGGAATGTATAACTGAAGCATAAACCAGCTATAATAAAATTACAGATTCACGTTTTTCTTAGGAACGGATGTCTTCCCTGTATTCCAGGAAAAGGTATCTACCACACTTAGCAGAATTTGTTCATATTTTAACAAGAGAGATGTGAAGGGACAGTCAGCACTAACTCGATCTGGAACTGCTTTGCGGTACAGGCTGAGCAGATGCTCAAGTCAAGAGCAGACAACTGCATATTGTGCAAGAAGTTGCAGGCTTGGAAGGATGGTATTTTAGTTCGGTTGGTGCAGGAAAAACGCCCTTCAGCCCACTGTAAACTATTTCTAGATTAATCAGGTAATCTGCAGAAAGAGTAACTACCCCTTCTCAGTACCTATGTAGGCATTGAAGCCCATTTCACAAGCATCTACTATTTTAAAGCTTAGTGTTCTTTCAGCTACTATTCAAGTAATTAGACCTGCTTAAACTGAAGCTGCATTTAATATAATTTACATGAAATACAAGTAACAAGAGAAAACAATGAACAACCGTCATTATGAGGAAGCAGTTAAGGAACTGCTTCCTCTTCAAGAAAAGTGCAAATGTACCAAATTATTTGTTTATACATTCTTGGCTTTACTTAAGGTATGTAGTGGGAAAACATCATAAAGCTGATAATAATATAAAAAAGCCATAGTCACTAATCATGAGATATATTTTCTTCACCAGGTGAAGTTCATGGCCTTCACAGTTTAATATGTTTTTCAGCGTGGCAAAAAGATCTACCTACCTATCTGTGAAACAATGCTGCTCGTTTCCAGTCTGGTTCTTCCTTCACCTCTACTGCAGTAAGAAAAGCGATGCTCTGCAGTTTTGATCTATTGGCTATGCTCTTCCTAGATCTTTCACTGACATGAAGAGGGTCATGGCATGGCTTCTTCAGCTAGCAATGGCTGTGCACTTAAAAAGGAGGCCAGAAGATTCTTGTATGCATACCAGTCAGATAAAATTGTTAAAAGAACTGCATGTGCAGCAGAAAAGGAGATATCACTAAGTGACCACAACCTTTTCTAAATTTAAACAGTACTACACATTTATTTCATGGGTTTGTGAATGAGTGACCTTTGAAAATAAAGGCATTGGTGACAGTTGCATGGAGAAGATGCAGTAAGAATTAAAAATCTAAATACAGAGAGTTTATATCACATTTTGCCCTCCGCTCTTCTAAGAGTTATAACCAGTGAACACTGTTTTTAAATCATGTTATTTTAATGCCACTACCTTAATCTGGAAGCTTGATTTCTACATAAGAGTACATACGTGGATTGATATTACACCACACTTCTTAAGAAGTTTTTTTTTTTAAGCTTCATTTGACTTCTTGAGGAGTAACCTTAATCTCTAAAGGCAGATTATGTCCTCAAGCATTCACAAAACATTTTCACCTTAATATCACCATAGTCAGTCCATAAATAATTTAGCATGTGTAGACTTACAAAAAATAAAAATAAAAAAATAGAAAACAACCAGCCAAACAATGCCACAGCTCCTTAGTACTACATTGTTCCCCATTCTCAATTTTCTTTGTTCTTATGCTCCCATCCAGTCACAGACAGGGAAGCTAATAAGTAACAGGGGAAGCTTTTTCCTTTTGCAGTGTGTTTGCATGTAATTTTCAATGCCAGCTTTAGATGAATGCAGTTTTTAGATATTGAAGAGTAGCATCATTTATTTCTGACTAATGGCCAGAGCTGGCTATTCTAATAACTTGAGATGGATTTTGGAATAGTTTCTCAGGAAAGCATTTCTAAACCACTCAAAATTTTTCTGACATCAATTAACTACTGCAACCTTATTATGATTATTAGATGAACTCTAATGCATATTTCATCAGGAAAAAATTTTAAATTTTAACAACCTAATTTCACTAAAAAGAATTTCAAGGCCCCCATGTAACTAGCCCATTTCATTACTTTTACGTGTTTCAAACGTGAAACATGTTAACTGCACAAGTTTACTGAGCCAATTATGCAATCTTGGAAAAAGATTTGTATTTTTCTGTAACCATCAAGTTAAATAAATTCCCCTCTTCAGACAGCAGACCTGGTTACAACATCCTAAATCATGCAAACAAAACAGTAAACTACAAACCTGACCGTTCTGAAATTAAGCCACATCCAGGACACCAGCAGCCACTAACTGCCTTGACAGCCAGTCTAATCCTTCAAAAAGTCCTGTACCACTTCGGGCATCACAACCCTGGATATACCAGCTACGGCCACAGCAGAGTTTGTGGAGACTCAGCAGTTCTGTAATTTCTTCCACTGAAAGCGCACCTGCTACATCCTGCAACAGAATCAGATATACAGACTTGAATCTTTTTTAACTGATGGCTTAGATTAGATTGAGGGTACAGATCACATAAAAGCTTTCCAAACTCGAAAGTCAAAGCAAACAGTTACAAGTTTACTATTCATTATCATAAAAACAAAAATTGTTGAATCTACTAAGCACTCTTGCATCATTATTTTACCAAAATTAAACATAAGAAAAACATCTACTTTATATCTTTTCCGTAATACCATTCCCTTCCTATAGCAGAGGATTCAGGAAGTTTGAATTTGATACATAAACTGAGGCAAAGAGTAGCAGAGTGATATCACAAGTACCTGTTTATTAGCAAAGATCAAGAGCAAGGCATCCCGCAATTCCTTCTCTGTTAACAATTTTGCAAGTTCACTGTGTGCTTCACTGACCCTGTCTCTGTGACTGCTATCAACAACAAACACCACCGCTACAAAAGAAAAAAAAGAAATGTTTTTACACACATTCAAATAAAAAACGTAAAGTTAGCTTTCAGCTAACAGTTTTTTTTCCTAGCCGTCTTCTGTGTTAAGTTTCTCAGCAGTGACCAACTTCAATTTCAAGAAGTCTGAGAAATGCCTTACGTATTGTCTATACATTTGACAAAAATCTAGAATTCACCTCAAAACAGGGAGAAAGTCTGCAGTTTTAGGTCTAGTCTAACACAAAGGCTGTGAAACTTTTAACTGCTTTGGTCTGAAACCAGATTTACCTTGTATGGATTGAGCATCTCCATTTAAACCATTTTTGATCCATTTATGCTCAATAGACTCCCACACTCAACTTTCAATTTCCCTTAGCTGGCTGTAAAATCTACAGATTAAGCCAAATCAGCACAGCTTTCCTGAGCTATGGACTACATATTACAGAGAAGATTCCCATGGACCCAACACAGCGGCAGTAAACTTTACTACACACCACAGGGAGTAACCAAAGTGCCAGAAAGACTGGAGAGTTAGGATGACAGAACTCAAACTCACTGTATTTTAAAGAAAAAAAAAACACTACCAAAACCAAACAAAACTACTGCTGGTGTTTATTGGGTAAGTTTTAATAGGACAACAGAAACCCCAAGATCCAATTTTGAAAAGTTTGTAAAGATGGGGGTGATTGAAAATGTTGAAGTTTGCAACGATGGCTAAATAATGCACAAAATGGAGGACTTAAAACTGATGTTTGTCATTCTTAAGTACTTCAGGAAATTCACAATGAATTAATGAAGAGAAGCCCCTTTCTAAATTGTAAAATAACTATGGAACACTTACAGAAGGACAGCATTAATTTCCAGGTCAGCATCATTTATAAAAAATTTCAGAATCAAACAGTTTACTAATAAATCTAGTCCATGACTAGACGTAAGACTGCAATACCAAGTAAGAAGTTACAGAACTTTGTAGAATTTTTTAAGCTGCCAACTAGAGGCTCCTAAAGACTGAGTATTTTCATTTCAAGTGCTATTTAAAGTTCATACCTGGCAAGTACTACTTCTCACTATACAAACTTTGGAACACTGCACTTTGTCTGTTGTTAGATAAAGCCAGATTAACAGAGATTCTAACTTTGTTTGGCTCCATGAACAGTCTGGCAGATTTATGGAGAATGCACCCTTATCATGCAGTAGACATGATGAACAATTGGATTAAAATATCTTAGCTCATGAATCTAGCATCTGAACTTTGCATTAAAAGAACAATTTTCTACAGTTATAAATGATTTCTATTAATTAGCTCTTTGGCTCTGAAATATGTTAGAAGACAAAATATGGTTTAAAAGTTGTATTAGTCTCACCTTGTGTATTGAGATAATAATGCTTCCACAAGGGCCTCAACTTGTGCTTCCCTCCTACATCCCAAATAGTAAACTTCAGATTCTTGTATTCTACTGTTTCAACATTAAAACCTAAAATAAAAACATTCAAGTTTTATATCTTGTTCTCTATGAATATAAAATAATCTAATTCTACAGACAAATCAAACATTCAGAAAATCCTTAGATTTAAATTGTTGTGACTAACCTATTGTTGGAATTGGCTGCATGAATTCATCTTGCTTTAACTTAAACAAAATAGTTGTTTTGCCAGCTCCATCTAACCCTAGAGTGACGACCCGAATTTCCATTTTTGGTCCAATATGTACCCTGTTATCCTGAAAGAAACAGCATGCACAAAAACAAACAAGTTTAGGAAATTCAAATTAGAAAACCCTTATTTGTAAGATATTTATGTTCTTACTATTTGTGAAGTGATTAAATGGATGGACTCAAACTGCAAAGCACTTCCATCAATACAAACCACAACGTCCAGCAACTTCTGTAGTGAACTTGCAGCTTCTGAGTTATCATGTCTTTTAGAAAGACATCCAAAGGCATCTCATGCTTGTATGTCTGCACTTAACAGCATCTCAGATTCTTTTATCATTCTTGGCTCAAACACCATGACAAGTTGCTCATAGCAATTGGAATTCTCTGACCAGAGAACTGTTGTTGTTTTTGTAGCTTTTCCACTGTGTTTTGTCACATTATTAATGCTCCCACCTACGGAGTTATTTCATTGCTGGAGGCTCCACAGCTATGCTTCTTCACCCCAATCCATTTCCAACCCTCTACAACTTGACACAGCAACATAAATTGCATTAAGCAGTAATCTGAAATAGTGATTAAAAAACAAACAAACAAACATATCACAAAGTAAGTCTTGCTTGGAGGCAAGGAAAGAGAATCCCGATGTGCAGTTCAGACCAGGCTACCATGACAACTGAATGAGCTGAAGCTAACAATGTCATCAGGTGGCATTACTAATGTAAAGCAGCAAACTAAAACAAACATAGGCATAAGATCGTTGTGTACCCCGAAATACATTTTTAAAGTACTTAGAAATGCTACAGTAATGAAACACCAGAGTTGAAATAATCTGAATTCTGCAGCAGAATGTTTTTTTCTTGCAGAATGTGGACAGCTCTGTACTGAGCAATACACAGAATCAGAGAATGGTTTGGGTTTGAAAGGACCTTAAAGCTCCTCTAGTTCCAACCCCGCTGCCACTGTAACTTCACCAAACTGCCATGATTTCTCAAATATGATAGAGTTGGCTTAGCGCCTTCCTCTGCCAGTTCCCTCAGATGCATCTTATCATGTCCCATGGACTTGTGCACCTTCAGGATCCTTTGCTGCTCTCAAACCTGACCTTCTCCTAGAGCGGGCAGTTCTTCGTTCTCCCAGTCCCTGCCTTTGCCTTCTGTGACTTGGGTGCTGTGTCGAGAGCACTTGCCCATGAAGACTGAGGCAAAGCGATTTCGTACCTCAGCCTTCTCCATATCCTGGGTAGCCAGGTCTCCCCTTACCTTCAGGAGAGGGCCCACATTTTCCTTTGTCTTCCTTTTATCACTGATGTACTTGTAGAAGCCCTTCCTTCTGCTTTTGACATCCCTATCTAGATTCAATTCTGTCTGGGCTTTAGTTTTCCTAACTTGATCCCTTGCTGCTCAGACAACATCTGAGCATCCCAGCTTACCTGTCCTTGCTCCCACCATCTGTAAGTTTCCTTTTTGTGTTTGACTTTTGTCAGGAGCTACTTCTTCATCCCTGCAGGCCTCCTGACATTTTTGCTTGACTTCCTCTTTGTTGGGATGCGTCGCTCATAAGCTTGCAGAAGGTGATCCTTGAATATTAAGTGCCTCTTTCTTGGGCCCTTCTTCCCTCCCTAGCTTTATCCCATGATAGTCTACCAAACAGATCCTTGCAGAGGCCTAAGTCTGCTCTACCAAAGTCTAGAGTTGTGAGCCCTCCTCAGTGCCCTAAGGAACTTGAACTCCACCATTTCATGGTTATTGCAGCCAAGGCAGCCTTTGACCTTCACATTCCCCATAAGCCCCCCCTTGTTGGCGAGAACAAGGCCCAGCATAGCACCTATCCTCCTTGTTAGCTCCTTTATCAATTGGATAAGCAATCCTGGATTGCTTATGCCCTCCTGTGTTGTCCCTCCAACAGATACTGGGGTAGGGGAAGTCCCCCATGAGGACCAGGGCTTGTGAATGTGAGGCTGCTCCTATCTGTCTATAGGGGGCCTCATCTGCTTGGTCTTCCTGGTCGGGTGGCCTGTAGCAGACCCCCATTATGTCACCTGTCCCTGCCTTCCCTTTAATCCTAATGCATAAGCTGCCAGTCAGCTCCTCATCCATTCCCAGGTGGAGCTCCATGCACTCCAGCTGCTCACTGTAATTGACAACACCACCTCATCTCCCCTGCCTGTCCTTCCATCCCAACACTCCAGTCACGGGAGCCGTCCAACCACGTCTCCATGATGCCAAAAAGATCATAGTCCTGCAGGCATGCACACACCTCTAACTCCTCTCGTTTATTACCCATACTACACACATTTGCACAGAGGCATTTAAGTTGGGCCTGCGATGAAACTGTTTTACTGGCCGGAGTGGCTGAGATTCCTTTGTGCTGCTCTTCAGGTGCTCTCCCCCTGACCTCTGATCCCTTTCCTGACTCTGGGCTGGTGCTGGCATTGAACCAGAAAGAGTCAGGTGAGGTTCCCCTCCCCCAGCAACTTTAGTTTAAAGCTCTCTTCACCAGCTTGGCAAGCCTGTAGCGGAAGACACTCTTCCCCTCTTCCAACAGATGGACCCCATCAGTTACCAGGTTTCTCAAAGAGAGGCACGCTGTCTATAAAGCCAAATCCCTGGCTGTAACACCAGTCCCACAACCATGCATTGATCTGCCAGATTTCACCAGTCCTTTTTCCTTTGACCAGTAGGATCTGAGAGAAAACCATCTGTGCTCCAGGAGAGCCTCTTACGGCTCCTACAGCCTTGGAGCCTCTTACAGCTACTCCAAGGGTTCTGAAGTCCTTCATAATGTCTTGGTCTGCTCCTGATGGTGTTGTTGGTGCCGACATGAAATAACAGCACTGGATGGTAGTCAGTGGGCTGTACAAGGTTTCATAGTCTTTTGGCAACATCCCTAATACAAGCCCCCATTAGGCAACACACCTCTCTTGACAGCATCAGGTTGGCAAATGGGGGTCCCTATAGCTCTCTCAGAAGAGAGTCACCCAAACAATACCCCATCACCTTTTCTTGTTTGCACTGGTTGTTATATAGGGAGCAGACAGGGCTGGCTTAGTCAATACCAGTGTTGACCCTGATGTGACAGGTCCTTCCTCTTCAGTCTGCAGAGCAGTGAAGCAGTTCTGCCAGGGTACCTCAGGCTTCAGGGGAAGTCTCTTCCTCCTGCTGGTCTTTGCCATTGCAGGCTTCCATTCTTCTGTGTTACTGGCATCTCTCCCTTCTGTGGGTGCTTGTGGGGGAGTTTTTGACTGTTTGGGTGTGGGCCCACTACAGACTGCAATTGGAACCAGCTGTCATAATACATACGTACATAATACATAAAAACCTATGTCTACCCCACACAGCTTTTTATTTCTTCTTGCATTAGAAATGCTAGTTATTTAGTGCAGAAGTGCTACAACCTCTCCTGGTACAAGACCAATGTTAACCAGTGTGACCAAATACCCAAACATCTGCATCATGTGATGCAAGATATATACAGAATCCATGATATAGCTAGATGAGCCATCAGGATGTGCAATCCCATTCTCCCCTCCGTCACACATGAAGTAGCATACTGCCAGAACAATAGATAAAGCTTAATTCAGTGACCTTATGTAATACATTGAGACTTATTTTCTTTTTAATAAATTTCCTCTATTTTCTAGATTTTTGGATTCAGGATAAATTGGCTGAAGTTCCCATTGCAATATTGTATGTTATCAGAAAGGGTTATCTCCCTCTGGAGAAGGACTCTACCTGCAGGCAGAGTCTTGTCATGCATATCAGCAGGAAAGGTGCAGGTGAAGAGAAAGAACGCAGAGGAGCATATTAAAAGGCATTGAAAAGCTTAAAAATCCCCATGCCTCCAACACCCTTTTCACACTGATGCCTCAATTCTGATCTTGTCTAAAATTTCTGGGGAAGAATCTCCCCACTTCTTCTTCTCCATACCTGAAAGGAAGGAAGAAAGGAAAGAGGCAGCTCTGGATGCTGTCCTACTGCTAATGTACCTATTCCTTGCTGCAGACAGCACCTCAGCTACGGCCTGAGCTTGCTGACTGTGGGCCAGCCTGGCCAGCCTCTTACAGAAGCACCAGTCACCATTACAGCTCTCATGGCTAGAATGCAGAGGCTGTACTGGCCTGGGCAACCTAAAGCACCATGGAAGTGAAGGAAATGAGTGATTCTGCCAAATTAGCCATCCTATTGCAGTTTGCTTTCTGTAAGGTTTAAAGTGAAAACAGGTTGTTCTCAGGAGGTTTGTTCTTTCTTAAAAGGAATCAAAATGCAACCCAAGATGGACACCAAACTTCCACGTTTTGTATGAGAACTTCTGTCACTTTAGAAAGAAGTTCATTTCCTAAGTAGAAACTTGTCTTGCAATGTATAACACCTGTAATGCAAGTCAGAGATAACTGACTATTGATAATCACAGTTAAAAATTGACAGATGAAAAAAATTTCTCTCCATCAATTATATTAGGGCCTTTTATCAAAAATACTATTTAAAAAAAATCTGGACCATAGAACCCCTTCATGTCAGCATTTTTGGCAGGTGCATAGTTTACTAATATGCTTAAAAAAAAGGTAGCCTGTGACTTCTGTTCAAGTAAAACTGTTGGCATTCTCTTAAATCTCAATACAGAAAGTACAGAAGAAAAACACAACAGCTATGATCTCTCGCTTTTTGACCTTGTTGAGAATTTTTTTTGACATGACAAAAAGCTTTATATAGGTTTACTTAAAATTTTTATGTTCTTTCCCTCTGCTAGATTACTATCCTCTTGCTTACTCTAGTGGTTAGAGTTTCCTGTACTTGTTTTAACAGTGAGGGATGAGTACCTGAGACAGTAAAGAGCACTGTTTTCTTAGTTATTTTCTCTTTATATTTCTCTCTAGTATGTATACACAAATACTGAGGATGATCACCTACTAATCCTAGATATAACACTCCATAGACACTGATCTCATTAGAGACTACACCAAGAATTTGATGAGGACACAATAGCACTCACTCTCTTCTAACAAGAATCACACGCCTGGATGAAGAGCCATTTCCTTGCCAACAGCATACGTACATGAAGAGATCTCAACCTTATTTAGTCTAAGTCCTCATAAATGCATATATAAAGAAGGATCCACTGGAAATGATATCAACAAGATTTGGAAAAAAATATTACATACCAACATACTTCTTGAAAGATTTTCAGAGTCTTGTCCTGAAATTCTCCAAATCCTCCTTTCAGAGCTTTGTAAGTGGCATTTCCCTCAATGGTTTAAAAGGGGAAAACAAGCACTACTCATGTTTTTCACATCATCAGTGACACAAACAATTTGGATAAAGCCTATTAATTTTATGTAGTTAAAAAGGACTTCTTCCCCTTCACAGCCTTCACTGGATATGGAATTGTCATCCTCTCATTTCTCTCATCTGTTACTGTTTGACATGCTTTTTAAATTTTACAATGGATGCAGTGCAGCACATTTTCAGTGACGTAATAACAGTTTTTTTTCATAAAAATCCCAGTTCTTCACAGGAGAAAACAACAGAAGCCTCATTTCTTCCCAAAGAATGCTGAGGTGTAGAAAGTTCTTCAGAGACTTATGGGTACCCTAGGCCAAGACCTACTTCAGATCTTCTATTGGTTGCAGCGAGCTTAGCTGTATTCTCTTTCCAAATGCTCAGAAATTCCTAATCAAAATTTTCTGAGTCAGAGTAACAGCTCCAAAGGGCAAAAACAGACTTCCAAAATGCTACTCTGACTCAGCCCTGTGAGATGGCAGCATCAATCAACTCCTTGAATACACAGAATATAATTGATCTTCTGTGAAATGTCAATGCTGCTTCATTAATGGAACATCACTTAGGTTTAACCAAGGGTTTGCAGAAGAGGTCTCCCTCACCCTACTGTTTCTGGTCTCTGTTGACTAAGGGAGGGAGGGGCAGAGATGAAAATGTTTCATTTATAGACCAGTTGACCAAAACTGTCACCTGCCTACCAGAGGCAGAGAAAGCAGTAACTACATGGAAATTGAAACATTCCAAAGTTACAAAACGAATTATTTGGAAGAAACTGAATTTCTAACATCAACAAGAGCAACACATTAATGTCAGATGCTGAGGTTTACTAAAGCAAACGTAACATGCAAAAAGACAAGAGTATGCACTACCAAAGAACATTAATTATGCTAAGAAGCCTAATTAAGAACAGCAATTAATCGTGAGTATGTAGAAGAGTTGTACAATAGAAAACCTATACGCCACTTTTAAATTACTTATTTGTTGCAGAAATAACAGGAATATGGTTAATTAAATCTAAACAATTTTTTCCAAAAGGACATGGTGCAAAATCTTTTAAGAGAACACCATGCTAAAACACAGATGTTGATAGCAAAGCTGATAATTAATACAAAATGACCAGAGAAAGCATCCATTTCCTTATAGTAAAAGCTTCAACAGCAACACTTGAATCCTCAGTTTCACTTAAGCAATAATAGATCCTATTCCTCTCTCACTCATTCAAAATGAGGAAAAAAAAAATCACGCAACTTACTTCTTTAGATACTCTTATTTACTTATTTACTCTAACTAGATGAAAATTACCACCATTAAAACTCCAAAGAATGTCATCCCTTTCAAGGAACTCATGTTATTGAAATGATATTAAAACAATAAAAAAAAGCAACCTTAGAATATGAACACTGTCCAAACTATCAGTAAATACAAAGATACTACAGGACATCACTTAATAAAGTGAAACAAATACATTATTTTGAATGTTATGAACTGAAATATTTTTTTTTTTTTTAAATATAGATGTGCAGTATTCAAGATGTACAATAAGCACTCTGCAGGAGTTATGCTGCTGTCATGAAAAAAACAAAGATGCAAGGGTTAAGTCCCTACTCTGAGCTGAATATACAGCAAATCAGGGATGTTTCCAGAGAAACGTTTTTCTAGAATTCATGAACACTAACTGAATATTTAAAGGAAAGCAGCTGATATTCGAACAAAGCTACTGATGGAACCAATGGCTGAATGTTAAATGATTATTTCTCACACTAATTATAGCACAGTGGTTTTGTTGCTCAAATACCAGACAGTACTCATCATCTGATAAGACACTGCGGCTTCATGCTGAACTGCCTAAATTTGCTGCAACAAATACTGCATCATAATGAAGATATATTATTCCTGCTGTCTTTTAAAATACATTTGGGACTTCATCAAGTGGTTAGCTATATTTTCCATGAGATTAAAAATACCTTTGTAAAAGTGACAGGTATGCTAGCATCCAGCTGTACGTGATCTGCAAGTTCTGTAAATTGCTGCTGCTGTTTCTGTAATGTCTCTAGCAATCTTGTAATTTCCTGTTTCGCCAACACTACTCTGCAGTCATCCTAAACAGACAAAAAAACCAAAACAGAAAATCATGCTTTTCCCTCAGTAACTTATTTAGTACAAACAAACCAGGACAAAGTACATATGATAGCTGGAAATAAAGTATTTTAAATAGAAATACTGTAGTTGAAGAAATGTTTACAAAAAAAACTTTAAAATTGTGATATAAATGTGTAGGCCTTATCATTCTTCCTTAATACTAACAGATACTAAATAGTTCTGTGGTTTTTAAAAAAATTATTCTTTAACCTCTCATTGTCCTCTAGGTATAAGAACATAGATTATAGAAGAGAATAATATAATATATAAAGAATATTTATATCATTCATGTATCATTCCAGCAGCTAGAATACAGCTGCTGCTTTGCAGCATACACCAACATAGTTAACACAAAGATCAATATCCAACCATTATTGATAGGAAAATTTGCATAGTTAAAACACACATTTGACTAAGCAACCAGACACTAGCTCTAAACAAATTTTAAAAGTTAGTACAAATAACACATTAATGAAGTAATTTCTCACACTCTATTTACTGTTCACTACATATGCAATTTATTTTTTGCTATCATTAAGAGAATAATGCACCAACCAGATATTCTTACATAGCCGCTTTCTTCACACATTTAGTATAATATTGAATTACCCATACTGCAAGTACTACAGAGAGTTATTTAGTCCAAACACAATTTTTACCACCAGCCTTGCATGACAACTATCTTCAAACACTCTTATTAGTAATTGCAACTGTAAAATCCTTCCCATAAATTTTGTAGATTTTCTTGCTTCAGTTTTTTTACTCCTTCTTCCCACAAACCTCACAAACAAGCAGAAATTACGCTAGACTAGAGAGTCATGCCACAGAATTTATGGCAACTGAAGGATTTGATGCTGTTGTACTGACTATCCTTGTTTAACATGCCCCCGTAAAGAACACTGCCAATCTCACATTATAGAATTATTTTTTTAACACTAAAAGAAAAAAAAAAAAAAGCAGAGTACCACCCAACCTTTTTGTTTGGAGCCTAAACTTAAATTGCAGTTCTACTTTGGTTGCCAGATATTGTGGATCACTTGCCAACCTACCTGTTGTAAAGTCTTTTCACAATGAAGGCAAGCTGTTGAAACCTGTGACAATAGGATTGTCATGTCTTCTTGCTGTTGCCTAAGCCAAATCAACTTCTCTCTCACATGAGCATCAACAACACTAAGAGCCATTTCCTCCTGACGACAAAGGGTTTCATGAAGATCAGAAAAATAGGCTCGGACACATGAGCGAGCATTCTCTGCAGTCCCCGGTACCTAGAGTGTTACAGTCAAAAGGTCAAGAGGATTAAGGACATCAGCTGATTGCAGAAGTGTATTTTTCCTTTTATTCTAATTTCTAAATTACGTTCAGGTCCACTGAGCTACATGACAGTTCAAGTCCCAGTTATACAGACAGTCTTATCAGTGTTAAGACCAAGATCCTCCAAGAAGTGATTCCAATAATTAAGTAGCTTATTCATATACACACCCACACACGCACACACACCCACACACCCTACTAGAAAGTTACTACTGACCAGGGCAAAAAGCCCCAACAATATCATAGCACCTGAGGACAGACGTGCAATCTACCACCGAACTTCAATATTATACTTGCAATTATACAGCTTTCCCTACTGCCCCTCTATTTTCATGCAGACTAAAACACACTGTGATGGACTATAAGCGCCCCGCTGTCTCAAGAGCAATAGACATCTTGGTAGAGACAGCAGTCTCATCTCTTGGTAGAGATAAGAACTTAAGGTCTTGTCTTACAAAGACTATGTATAATTTTCAAAGCAATTCCTTGAAATGGCACACGTTGTAATAATTGTATGTTACAATTCACTGCCATGAAAAAAATTCATCTGTTAGAAGCTTAAGAACAACCTTATAAAGTATATCTGGGTTATTATAAACAGCAAATATTATGTAAAAACAACAACAACACAGCGTACATGCTCTGTATGGGCCATTCCAACTCCATCTTCAACTATTTGTTCTCCTCCTTCTATATGCTGAACTATTCCAACTAATTTTCTTGAATAATCTGAGATTTCTTCTGTGAAAGTTCTTATACAGTGAGCCATGTCTAAAATTGATGCACGAATCTGGTTTGCTTCTGGTTCCAGGACAGAATGCTATCAATTAAAAGCAACATATCAAAGATCAAGCATAAATATCTTCCTCATTCATCTTCTCTGTCTTACCACATATTAAAATATACCTATAGTATATGCATGAAATAAATTACATAAATGCATTAATCAGGAGTTACAGATTATGCTGAGACTAAGATACGTATCTAGCAATTACAGAAGTACACACACAGATTTGCCTGTTTACAATAATTACTTTAAAAAAATGGTATTTGGACCACACCAAGTTGGGTGAACCTAGTGTTTGCATGATGGATAATGACTTTCAGGATAGGTGATTCAATACTGTGACAAGTTCAGAAAAGCATCAAATAAAGGGACAGTCCACCTTAATATATAAATAACATTGTGGTCTTAAAAATAATGTTTTTTTCCTTATCATTTTTACCATGGAAGTTATCTGAAATGAAGGAAAATTGAAAGAACAGCATGGTGTTACTTCTGTAAAGACATATCACGAAACTATCCTCCTTTACTGATAATCTTTCATACTTTAATTGTATAAATAATTACGCAAGCCATCCCATGGCATGACTAGAAACAGATTCTTAGCAGTACCTTATGACCTTGATGCTTCCCATATTCTTTGCAGACACAACACATAAGAGGACTGGCCTGACAGCCCTCTTCTAAACAAACGAACTCAATAGCATGCACTTGGTGTTGGGAGCACATGGTCTTCTCATGAGGCTTATCAGCAAGAGGTACACGCTTGTGTTTCGCTAGCGTCTTTGTAGAATGAGTAAGCTGGGAACAGTCCGCACACAGGTGAGTGGCACAAACAGTGCAATAAACAGATGCAACATGGGCTTCATCTTCATCGCAACGAATGATGCTCTAAAAAAACATAAATAAACCAAAGTTGTTAATATTTTATGCCAGTAACTGGAGAAAATCAGAAGACTTGTCACCAATATGAACTACTTTGAAAACTTGATTTCAAGTTCTTATTTGATTTTTAAAAAATAAAAAAGTCAGTTTCCTTTACTGTAAACTCCACTATATTGTGCTAGAGGTGTTCAGTGATTCTATAATCCAAACTTCAGTAGAAGTTGTAAAGGTTTGCAGGCTAAAATTAATCAGGTTCCAGACATTTCCTTCAACATGCATTACAGAAAGAAGAATAAGAAAGTTACAGAGACACAAAACACCAACAGAAAAATATGTACTTAGGACAATTATCTACTCCTAGAATGGTACTGCATGATACTTTCTGCATACCAGTTGATAATACTAAGGTGCTTGAAGCAGTCAGTTTTGATAATGAAGTGCTATCACATGATGTAGTCATATCAGATCATTATAAAAGGCAACTACTCGGAAAGAAGAGTTGCTCTGAAGGCTTTAGGAAGAGTTTCCAGTAAGTTCTAGAAAAGTCTTCTAAAATTACTGTAACTAAACTATCCAAATGAGTAACCTTTTGAAAAGATCTTAAAGGCCTAAAAAAGGAGGAAATATACATGCTCAGTAATAACTACTTTTTTTTTGGTTTAATCAATGCGCATTAGAATTTAATTATGAAGCAAATATTTAAAACCTTAATACTAGATACTGAAAGAAAACAGCTTTATTAGTGAAATTACATTTGCCATGGAACTGACTTTCTTTTTTTCTCTTCAATCTAAAGACAATTTTAAGCAAATATGACAAACTTTTTTGCTTTTTTTCAAACTCAGTACCTCTCCAGATAGACCAATGGCTTCTTCTGCTGTCCCACACTGCCCAGCAGGTCCATTCTGCAATCGTTCCAAGAGTTCCAACAAAGCAAAATTCTTTTTCAAGCCCCAGACACCAGAATCTCCTATTTTTGAGGAAGAATTAAATAAAGGGGAGGAGTGGAAGAAAAACCTCAAGCAAATACCATCATGAGAATCTTCACAAACCACAGGCAAGATTCTGACAAATATTAAAAGGACATATAATTACAGTGAGATACCACTACCGCTCTTTCTATCTAAGCTCACACTACCTTTCTATCCTCTTCCTTCCTTCTGTCATGGAAGGATGTACCGTTTATGCAGATTTTCCCTACTTAAGAAATGTGAAGATTATTAGATTATTTATTATTAAATATATTATTATTATTAAATATATGTAATTATTAAATCACAAAAACTCAGTAAAAACACTTGTAAAATAATCTGTGAAAGCTAACAACTAAGGACTATAAGGAACACAAACTATAGTATGTATTATAAAATTTAATACATCTTGCACAACTATGTACAGTTATAACGTCTACTGTACTAACAGAAGCTATAAAGAATTCAGGCTGACTAACCTCATACTCCCTGAATTACAAGATGCAACACCTATTGCAGACCTCATCCCAGTAAAAAACCTGAGTAAGAATTAAAACAATATTCAGAAAGAAGTACCCATGTGCAGAACTATTTGACAGAGCAAAAGCTCTCTCTCACACACTCCCTACAGGAAAGTAGAAGTCCACGTCTACTCCTGTATCACCCTAATTTTGTAGAGGTTAACGGGAAGCAACATGACGAAAAGCAAAAGCACAATAGCATCCCAATGACTGCTGCTAAGTGCTACTCAGTAGGCTATGTAGAATATGAAAACCTTAGTGATTACTTCTCCAAGAAAATATCACCCATAGACTTTCTTCAGCACCAGTATCATAAAGACATTTTCTCCGCTGAAGGGTAAAGGTGCCTCTGTGATGAAGCATCACCTTTGTGCACTGGATCATTACTTCTTAGTCATTACAGAATCACTGAATGGTTGAGGTTAGAAGGGACCTCTGGAGGTTATCAAGCAGGGTCAGCTATGGCAGGCTGCCCAGGACCATGTACAGATAGCTTCTGAATATCTCAGAGGAGGGAAACTCCACAACCACTCTGGGTAATCTGTTCCATTGTTCCATCACCCGCACAGCACAGAAGTGCTTCCTGATGTTCAGGGGGAACCTCCTGTGTTCCAGTTTGTGCCCACTGCCTCTTGTCCTAAGAGGCAGTCCTAACTGCCTCTTGTCTCCTCCTAATGCAGCCCAAGGCATCATTAGCCTTCTTTGCTTCAAGGGCACACCAGGTCCACCAGGATGCCAAAGTCCTTTTCTGCAAAGCTGCCCTCCAGCTGGTTGGCCCATTCTCTTCTGTCACTCTCTTCCTGAGAGACAGAATTACTTTCCAAAGCGGAAAACATCTAGCATCTTCCTCTCAGCAGAGAGGTTATATATAATAGAAAAGTAATAATACACATTTTAGTAGGATGCTATCAGGCACATCAGCTGCTATGGTGCTGTGTTTTGGATTTAGGATGAGAATAATGCTGATAACACATGGATGTTTTAGTATAAGCACTGCTCAGTAACAACTAAGCCAAGGACTGTTCAGCTCCTCGTGCTGCCCTGCCAGCAGGAGGCTGGGGGTGCACCAGGAGCTGGGAGGGGACACAGCCAGGACAGCTGGCCCAGGCTGGGTTTGAGGTCACTGAATTGGTGTGTGTGGAGGAGGCGAGAGAGGTGGTGGGAGCACTGCTCGGGGACCGGCTGGGCACCAGCCGGTGGTGAACAATTGCTTTGCGGATCACTTGGTTTGTACATTCTTTTATTGGTATTATTATGATTACTCTCCCTTCTCTTTCTGTCCTCTTAAACTGTCTTCACCTCAACCCACGAGCTTCCCCCCGCCCCGCTCCCATTCCCCCCCCATCTCACCTGTGGGGTGTGTGGGGGTGGCGGAGTGAACAAATGTCTGTGTGGTGCTGAGCTGCCTGCTGGGTTAAACCACAAGTACACTGAATCTGATGTTTTCATGACTGTACAACACCTAGAGAGTTATACTTGATTAACTGCAACAGGCTGACTACCACAGCTGAATCACAACCATATACCTCCAGAAATCTGGATGATCTGAGAAGAGTTGCTTTTAAAGGAGCTTGGTGCTGAATACACTACAAATTTCCAGAATTAGAGTACCACTTCTGTACTCTTGTTGTTGTTTTTAAATTCAGGGGCAGATCAATTCTGAGGGTATGTACTGCCTGAACTATACCATTATTACCGCACAGTTTGGAATCACTTTAAGTCCTAATTAACACTAACAAGGCTGATGATATATAGCACATATAGTCAATCCAGGTACAGGTTGTAATTACTAGTTAATGGTTCCTAATTTGGAAGGCATGAATCAAGAAACATGTGATCTTCCTCCAGCCTCAATGCTATAATGAACTCAAAGAAGATGTCTCCTGCTGTTGTCATGGGGTCTTTATTACGATCTGTTCACCAAAACTGGTAGAACAGAGATAAAGAAGCTAATCCCCATTAAACCTCCAAACACCCTGTTTTCCTAAGAAGTATCACAGAAACCATGAATGCTTATGATTTTATAATAAATTACTTTCACCAGCTCTTGAAACCACATATCTATGATTAAAGACAAGCTCAAAAAATTACTTAATTATATCCAACATTACTGCTGAATACAAAGAGAGCACTTCTTTGGGTACTGAAAGAAAGGCAAAGTTTTGTCACACAACATCGCCTTTATCTCTTTGCCAGATGTTTACTGAAGAACACACAAACTATTAACTGCAGGAGAAATACGGGGATTTTGCTAGCTTTGAGCAGAATGACAGAAAGCACAACACAAGCAATGTTACGGGCAGAGCCAGGGTACCGACATGCCTACCTTTACGTAGCTAAGGAAACGCCTGGAAGTGCCTTGTTGTATTTAAACATGATCTGTGCAAGCTGATATTGACTCAACTACTTTATTATCAAACTTTTGAAGTGTGTTCACAAGACAAGAAACAGCAGCAGCAGCATTTACTTTTTAGAGTGTGGTACACCATTACCCGGACAAAACTGCATATGCATACTGCTTTTGTAATTCAAACATTTGTTTCATACTTCAAGCAAACATACTAATCTAAGAATATAAGCCAACCCTTCAGTGCACTTCTGCTACTCAGCAAGCCAATGTAAAAAGTAATATACGCAATAGTTCTTTATTAAACTCAAGTGACTGCTTTATTCAATTTAAATTTTGCTTCAAGCATGATCTGGAAAAGACAATTTCAGAAAATAGTGCCAGATCCAGAAAAAAAGCTGGACTGCCTCTCATAATTCAGATGCAAAGACTAGCAAAACAGCAACTGGAGCCAGAAGTTGCTTCCAGATCTCTAAAAATTGACATTTTCAGTCCACATATTTGGTGTCTGACAGGAGTCTGCATCTGACACGAACTCACACAGGAGTTTGGATTTGCAGCACACAGAGATACAAGCCATAAAGGATCTTTGTAGAATTACATGCTCTTCAAGTATATTCACTACATAAAGGGCAACACTTTTAAGAGCCAGATGTGTTACAATACTGCCTGCAAGGGAGGGTTCCACAAAAGCCAACAACAGATCTGCAAGTTCTCACGTCTTCAGCTTGTTAAGAATTATTCCCTTTTCCTTCAAGAGCTATGAAACAAGACAAATGAGACTGGCTTTTAATCTTAAGACTTCAAGACTAGTTTAAAATACATGCAGGTGCCTTTACAACCTGCCAGCATTTTTCTTCCTGCACTGTTTCAAAGAGTAGAGCTGCACTACATGGCTAGGCATAGTTACATCGAAGACTCTGTGGAGTGCTCAAATACTACTTGTTCTCCCATCAAGAAAAAAGCAAGTAATCTCCTGAGGTGCGTGCCACATCTAGTCAAAGTGAGGGCAACAACGCCATGGCACGTCTGAAGAGGGATGTATACAGGAACCAACATAACCACACTGCAGACCTTACCACTTTGGGTTGTTTGCAGTTTTGATACACAAAACTTTTTTTTCTAGGCATATTTCCCCACAGTCCAAACCATCTCTATTATTCTCAGTGGCCAAACTCAAAATAGCATTATCTGCCTCAGATAACAAGCGGAGTTCAGAAAACAGATAAATGGATGGATACTGTTTTCCTACAGCTATAAATGGGAGCATATACACGCTGTTCTTTCCTCCAACACCCTCAACTTGTACAAAATAACACTGACTACCAGTTTAAAAAGACAAACAAACAAACAAAAAAAACAACAAACCTGCTTACCAAGGCCAGGCCGGATGGGGCTTCAAGCAACCTGACCTAGTGGAAGGTGTCCCTTGCCAGGAGAGACGGAACAAGATGATCCTGAAGGCCCCTTCCAACCCAAACCATCCTGTGATTCTATGATCAGCAAAAGGCCATCCATTTTAGCAAATATGCTGTTTCAGGACATGGGCCTATCAGATATTGGCTAGTAACTTTGAAGTTTGGTATAAAGCAAGGACTTGTCACCGCTCTCTGAACCAGTTCCACAGTCAAAGCCTTCTCTGGTACAGGCTGCATTACTAACACCTAGTATAAGTGCAGTGCACTCCCCAAAACAAACTGTGGACAAACCCCCTATTTTTTATTTATTTATTTAGCCACTGATCCTGAAGGAGTTTCCAGAGATTATGTTCTGGTCTTCCACAACTACAGTTAGCACCAGCACAGCCGTCTGCTTTGATATATTCTGACCTCAGAGCTTAGCTATGGTTTAGCTCGAGCGCTCCTAGCAGGAGCGCTGTGTTTTGAAAAATAGAACAAGGAAGAAAGTAATCTTATTACAAGTTGAAGAAATACAGAGTGCAATATCTATTTTTGGCATCTAAGTTCTGTCAAACCAGTTTGTGAACAGAGCCCAGACTTCCTGACACTGTACCTAGGCAGATTTCTGGACACTATCTCCCAAAGAGCAACTCACAGAAAAGTGGCTAGATGGTTCTCTTTACAGCGTTTAGAACAGCACTGTCCCATAGCAAAATGACTGCGCACAGCCTTCAGTTACTACAGTATATAATATATTCACATTAACAGTGCATCAATATAATGACTGCTGATACTAATGTAGACCTCAAAGATCCAGATTAGCCATTAATCCCGATAGCCATTAACAGCAGAGTATATATGGATGCACACTCACCAGAACGATAAACACACTTATCAAACAGACCTATAGCAAATTAGCCCTTAAGTAAACATTGTCTTAGTCTTTAAGCAAACACTGGATAAGGCTGAGAGAGGAAGAAGCTGTTCAATCATTACAGAGCTCCTTATAAAACTATCTCCTCTATGTTTATTAAAAAAAACAAACTAGCCTTAATAAAAAGTATTCCCCTTGATTTACCTTCTAGTATCTGATTTTAATCATGTTAGTCCTTCTGTTCCATGTCTAGCATGAAGAGAAAGCCAAGCCAGAATAGGCAAAGCAGAATTAATTTACAGAAACCAACAGAAAAGATCAGAAAAGATGTCTGTAGATATTCTGTCTTACTACTTTCTAGTTCATAATTTAAACTTGTTGCAAGAAACAAAGTCACACTGATTTTTCCAATCTGACTGTACTTTTTTATTATATAACCTGAAATTTGCTAGTATACTTTCAGGATCATCAGCGTGCTGTCAATCTTGGGCACAGATGGAAGAACATGAAAGCTTACAAGTCTACATCTCAACTATTAATCTACTAACACAGAATTTATAACCAGTAAGCACCTATAAAACATGTACTGTTATACAGAAAGTCACATCTCATTTCACTGTTATCTGTCATAAAGTTTACATATTTGAGAAAAATCCACTTTGTTTCTTTATATACTAAACCTACTAAAAATTACTATGTATTCAGTATACATTTTCAACACAATTGATCAAGTGTTTATATTAAAAAAAAAATCACTAAAAGATGACTTGTGTAAATACATCTGTTTAGTCTCTTAGACTTTAGTTCAAAATTCTGCTTTGGTAGCAAGTGTAAAAGAGTCTAGTGATCTCATCCTCATGCCTACAAGGGATGTTTGTGCCTATTACAAAGCCACCACACAATCTGACTGTCTCTTCTCTAAAGACAACAACATGAATAGCAGGAAGTGTATCAGCCAGGAATGAGATAGTGACAGAGCTGTGTGGAGATACTAAGATGGAGTCCAGCCAACAATAAAAACGCCATTTTCAAAAGCATGAAGCTTGTCTGGGAAAGGATTATAAATAACACAAGTAATAAAAGAGCCACTTATGTCTAAACACCTGAACAAAGTGGAGAATGTTATGTTACAGCCACATTTTCTTGCACAATATTTTAAGTTTTATCTTAGCACTTAAACACTGGCAGAAGAATATACAAATGTAAACAATACCAATGGGATGCATTCCACGAAGTTTGCCAAAGTTTGCATACGTCAATTGCACAAGTTTTAGTGACAGAAAGTAGTTCAAGCTCTGTAACGTGATGATCACAGAAGAGTTCACCTGAGCCATAAACTGTTAAAGGCTTCCTCAGCAGAGCTGCTCAGCTCAGGTGAAAAGTCAGTCTCCAAAGCTTTTCAATAAGCACATTCCCAGCAGTTTCCTGGTCTATGTACTTTGAAAAACAAACAAACAAACAAACAAACACCCCTCCCCAAAAAAAAAACAAGAA
>VXAA01003302.1:230172-263315 GCA_013399115.1 Anseranas semipalmata | reverse complement strand
CCCCGGCGCTGCGCAGTGGGGTCGGTGCGGAGCGGGCGGCTGCGTGGCCGCGCAGGGCCCTCGGTGCTTTTCCGCGTGCTTGCGGCGCGCAGAGGGGTTTCAGCAGTTCCGACGGGTTTTTGGTTGTTTCTTCGTTTTAAAGATTTCCTTTCCCCGTGTTTTTTTGTTTTTTTTGTTTTTTTTTTTTCATTTTAATGGTTTTTGCCCTCAGTGGACAGCTGCTGGGTTTGTGTCCTTGATTCAAGAATCGTGGGTGGTGAGAATAAAAAAGGGGACGGCTCTCACGCGCCGCACAGAATTAATGGTACCAAAAAATAATCAGCAGATTTAGAGGAAGCTGATCATGCCAGCTGGTGGTTGGGTACCAGTAAGTTAGCAATTGAAACACCAAAAAGCCCGAATCTAACTGTTCCTAATTTCAGTCAACAGAAGGAATATCTTATCTTCTTTCTCTCGAACGGTGCTTGTTTTGACAATAAGTGTCGCTTGTTAAATATTAATAATAAACAGTTACAACTTCAATTTTATGTGCATTCTAAATGGGTGAGACCACTCGGATGCATAAAGCACCGCAGGTGTGTAGCTGGTTTGAGAGTCCATCTTCCATCCATTTGTTCGTTTCACAACACTTCTGGAGAGAGTTTTTATGGTATCAGCATCTCACAGTAAAATCACTTAACCATAATTCAGTGATCAACAACTGCTTTTTCACACATGTACACGCATACAAAATATCAACACCAAAAACCCGAGGACATGAAACACTCTCAGCTGCCATTACAAGTGCCTTTTGATAGTAATTAATACAAAGGAACGTGTTGTATGATGTATCATTCTGCTTTTGTGAGAAATCAGTAGAATCCCCAGGCTTGTACTGAATTTGGTACAGTGTCCAGGCTGTAGGTTTTACAAATGAAAGTGAGAAAGGTATCTAAATTTCTTTGCGTTTTGTCTGTTTTAAAAAATATATACTGACAGTGCAATGATTAAGCAATCCTAGATTTTATTGATTTGATGTTAGTACATGTTGCTGATGTTTGATAGGGATCCTGGAATGATTGCAAAATTGTTAGGGGGAGAGGGGGAGCCAGAGAGAAAGAGAGTGCATGTTATAGTGCATACAATGTCATGTTTTGTAGTAGTGTTTGTAGTCCCGTCCCCCCCCAACATTTAATATAGTCTTTGTATGAAAGGCAGAAATTACAGATACTTTTAGAGTATAAAGTCTCTAAGGACTTATTGTGTCCATAAGTTATTGTAAAAGAATGGCTGCTTGCATTGCTTGGAAGCTTTGAGATTAAAACCAAACATGCAGTTCTGATATGAACTGGAAAAAAAACAGACAACTTTAGTTTGTCCACGACACTTCCCTTTTAGCCTGTGACTTTAAAAACTGCTACGTCTGTCGGTACTATTTCAGGAAAGGTTTTTGTAATACACAGTATATTTTCTAGTTCCTTTGTATGTCCTGGCTTAGTGTGTTGAAATTTTGAAAGAAAATACTTTAATAAATAAATAATAGGTTTGATTGGTGAGTTTGATGAAATCGGTAGTGGTGTGTCTTATTAAAGATGATAAGCTTTTACATGAATTTTTGCTTATTTTACTTCATACCTCGATACATGTGTTAGTAAATGGTTGTATGTTTAAAGAATCTCTAGGAAAAAAGAATTATTACTTTAATATGTAAAATTTGACATCTGAGAGAACTTCTGAGTTGCCCTCAACAGGGGAAAACCTCTTTGTGATGGATATTAAAAAGATGTAGCAAGAATGATGACAGGATTATGGCAGGTATGGGAAGGTAACAGTAAAAGGAGTACTCTTCGAAGGGACAGTGTTGAGTAAACTGCGTTCATGTGGGTATAATGTTCAGTGTACTGAAGTTATGCTGGTAATGATGGAACTCAGTTGCTATGGTCAGGCTGGGTAGAGTAGAAATGTTCTGATACGTATATCTAGCTTATTTTTTACTTCATTTTGCTTTTTATTTTTACAAAATATCCTAGCCATGTTTTTCTTAATATGGTAGTATCTTATTTGTTTATAATACTTCTGCTTTAGGTCCTGTTTTCCACAGATCTTTGCAGCACGGGGCAAGGAAATTCTTGTAAATAAGATGTTTCAGTCTAAATTTATGAGTCCTAATCAAGAGACTGTTCCTTTTATTAAAAGTAAGTAGTTTCCTACTGTACAAGCATGGAAGTGGTCTTGCATTATCGACCACATCAGAGAGATCTAATAGAACTGCAGAAATTTGCAGAAGCAGCAGTGAAGGACTTTCCCATTCGTCAGTTACCAAGATTTACACCCTGGTTTCCAAATGATTTGTGCAGACTTCCCCTCAAACCAAAAAAGCAACCACCTGTTATTTCTTCTGAGGAAGCAGAAGAATTGAAACAACGTTCTTCACCTTCAGAATATATTACAGGATCTCCTAATTATGACTGCACAAAAAATCTCCTTGAGTTTCAGTCTAACGTGAATCATGGGCAGACTTTAATCCAAACACAAAATGTTCACAGACCAGTTAACTTGGAGAATCAAGGAGAACCACCACCTAATGGAAAGCAAAAATTGAAAAGGTCTTGGAGTGTCTCTGTCCATAGCCCTAAGCTTAAAGAAAAGATTCTTCCTTTATCTCAAGAACTGCAAAACAGTTTGGAAAGACTAAAACTGCATGCATTTTATAGAGCAAAGTGGACAATCGAACAGTCTACTTGTAATAATCAGAACTTGGAGGACGTCTGGATAAAATTGAATAGACTCATCAAGCAGAATGAATTGCCGTCTTGCAATGCTACTATCCAAAGATCTGTGGGAGAGATATGGATTTTCTGTGATATATTATACTGTGAATATGTTAGAAATATTCTTAGAGAAAAGCTAAGCCTTACTGATAAAATGAATTTGCTTGTACATAAATTTGGAATTATATTTAGTTTATAATTGTAAGATAGTTTCATAATGCCATTGCTGTCTGAAGTACTAGAGTTCTTAAGCAGCTTAGAATATAAGAACTTTAGAACAACCGATGAATTAACATTTACTTAATGTTAATTTGCTACAGTTTTTAAGCTGTAATAATATATTTAAGTTTGTTTTGCCAGGAAAATCATGAGTGGTTCAAATACAATTAGTACATTTGTTTGGTTTAGTACTGTGGTTTTTTACCCTTTGTCTACTTCAGTTGTCTAAATGAAAAAAATAACATGTCCACACTTAATTTTTCCAGAAAAGTAAATAATGTCCTCTTGGAACTTGACTCGTGTTTTTCTTGGTATGATAATCTTATGTTATAATAGTAATATTTTATTGTAGGCATTACATACCTCTTTGTCGGTTAAAACTAAGGATATTGCTTAATTTGGGTCATTGACATGTATTTTTAAAATTTGACTGAATGCTAAATATCCTGTATTGACATTTGGTGTGTTTGTGTGAGATTTGCTATTACCCTTAGCTAAACTGGTATGAAATGCTGGCTGGAGTAACTAATGGCCATTATTAGTTTTAAAGATATTAGAGCCAAGTTATTTCACTGAAATTATTTTTCTGATCTTAAAGTAATGAAGTTACTTTGTGCTGTCAGAATTTTTAAAAATAGAATGGAGTAAAATGAAAAATGATTAGAATTTTATTTAATGTTGTATTTCTATCTAGGATCTGAGAAGAAAAGCAAGAGATGATAGGTAGTCCTGCAAGGATAAAATACTTACTAGTATTTTCTAATATTATTTTAGTAGTCACATTAAATACAATAATATACATATCTTAATATATGTGTTTTGAATTCATTCGGTGCTGATCTCTGCTCTCTGGTGACAGCGACAGGACCCGAGGGAACGGCATGGAGCTGTGACAGGGGAGGGTCAGGCTGGGTGTTAGGAAAAGGTTCTTCACCGAGAGGGTGGTCGGGCACTGGGACAGGCTCCCCAGGGCAGTGGTCACAGCACTGAGTCTGCTGGAGTTCAAGAAGCGTTTGGACAATACTCTCGGACACATGGTCTGATTTTTGGGTGGTCCTGCATGGAGCCAAGAGTTGGACTCGGTGATCCTTGTGGGTCCTTTCTGATTTAGGATAATCTAATCCTATAATCTGTCTAAACTGGAGCAGAGATTAGTGTCACCATTCAGTGGTAGCTGTCAGCTTTCTGCTGCTTTGGGTTGGCTGGTGTACAACTAATGATACATGCAGTGCTAGCTAGCAACGCCTCAACTGTAATGTAATAAGAAGTGAATGACACATTTAATTTCTCTATAGAATTATTAGATTTGGGTAGCACCAACGTACCAGCAATTATACAATTTACAGTATAAAATTTTGTTTTGAACTATTCCCAAAATGCTTAGTTAGTATACACGTATAATACAGTATCTCTTTTTTTCATTTTCAGTGTTGAATCCGATTCTCCATTTACCCCGTTTTGTGTATTTTGGGGGCTTTTTGTTTACCTCATGATACTAAGCCTTCAGAGGTCATGTTTTTCAACTTTTCACCATAACAATGAGAATGTATTGTTATTATTATTATCATTATTTTTTAATGTGAAAACTGAGATTTGTTCATGTCAATACTAACTTGCATATGTTTGCTGTATGGTAGTATAAGTTATTGTGAACCAATACAACCCCATACAAGACTGATACATCCAAATGTATATCAAAAAAATCGAGTATTTTACACAGTTGCAAATAGCAAATACTAACTGGATGTATAAGACAGCATATAAGGTGTACAATAAAAGTAAAAGCACAATACATGTTTCAGTGTGAGGTTGTTGATTAACTTCTTGCATTCATGAGATATCCCTTTTTATTTTTTTGTTTTATTTTATGGAAAATATTGTGTTTTTATGTTTCATAAGTTTAGAAGAAAAATGAATCAGTGATTTTTATATATTCACATCGACATCTAAAGTTGCATATGCTCAGCTTTAAGTTTCATGTGAATGCTTTCATGTGAAGCAATATGCAAGTTTGGGGGCATTGATTTGTATGAATAGGGAGGAACTCTTTTAAGAATTCTTTAAGAATCTTAAATGTATAATACAAATGAAAGTCATGTAACGTTGTATATTATGAGTTAACATAGTACCACAGAATGATTTAGGTTGTGAGGGACCTTAATGATCATCTAATTCTAATGCCGCTGCCATGGGCAGGGACACCTCCCACCAGACCAGGTTGCCCAAAGCCCCATCCAGCCTGGCCTTGAACACCTCCAGGGATGGGGCATCCACAGCTTCTCTGGGCAGCCTGTGCCAGGGCCTCACCTCCCTCTGAGTGTGTAATCTAAACCTTCCCTCTTTTAGTTTAAAGCCATTACCCCTTGTCCTGTTACTACACTCCCTGACAAAGAGTCCCTCCCCAGCTTTCCTGTAGGCCCCCTTTTAGGTACTGGAAGGCCACTGTAAGGTCTCCCTGAAGCCTTCTCTTCTCCAGGCTGAACAACCCCAACTCCCTCAGCCTGGCCTCATAGGAGAAATAGCCTTTGAAAATACCACTTTCTTGAAGTAGAGTTTTTTTTAATAGGAAGGAGTAGAGCTTTTTTAATAGGAAGATCTCAATGAATTTAATTCTGTGACTATTGATAAAACAGGTTTTGTAAGAGGGTTCTTGAGGGTTTTTTGTGTGTGTGTGTGATGGTTTTATGGGTTTGATTTTCAAGTTTGTGACTATAAGGGAAAAAAAAACAATTGTGTAAATAATCTAGGGTCTTAAACTTGTAACTTTTATCATGTGTATGTTGTGGAGATTAGGATGTAAATCCTATTCTTTATGTCCTGGAGTATATGGCTGAAAGGGTCCAAATTAGTCATTGTGTCCAGTTCTATAGCAACCAGGGTCATAGAACAGGCTTTTAGCCTAGAATATTCACCAGAAATGAAACTAGTACACTTCTCCTGAAGTCCACAAAGCACATAACACAGCACTTTAACAGAGAAGACTTTTAGCACATCAGATTGAAAACAGTAGATTATTAGTGTGCCAGGGGAATAAAGCAAGAGGGGGAGTAATGGCATCATCGGTGCTCTCGGGTCTCAGAGTAGAAGGGAATTTGTTGTGTTAAAAATGACCAGATGATCTAAAAGGGTCTTACCATCATTCAAGCTGAGGTTTGGTGGTTTGTTTATTTAGTTATTTATTTCTGTGGAGGGAGAGCAAGACAAAGTTATACTTAAACGTTTCATTGACCTATGGTTTATCTTCTGATTTTGCAGTGATGAGGCTAACCAAACCTACCTTATTCACTAATATTCCGGTGACTTGTGAAGAGAGAGATTTACCAGGTATGTATTACATTTTGATTATTGCGTACACATTGCCAGGTTTAAGCAACGTGAGTGTGTGAGACTTAGATATCAAGGGAGTTTTATGACAGCCCATAGAAAGTAATCTGAGACAGCAATATATTTTATTTGGCAATAGCTATAGAAAAATGCACAGGTACACTCTACAACTTTTGACCTACAGCTTTGAAAACTTGGTGATTGTATTGCAAATGTGAACTCAGTCTGAGAGATTAAGACTATCCGTGTAGATGCTATTGTGAGGTAGGGAGCAAGCAGTTATTTTAAGATGGAAAGCAGCTGTAACAGAGAAATGTGTAATTGTAGAAAACAAAAGTTTAGTGTTAATATCTTCCTTATCTGGAGAAAATGCCCTGCTAACTATAACCAGCACATTAATGTCCTATGGAAAATGATTTTGCAAGAATCACAGCTTTTGAATTGCATTATGCTTGCTATATAGTCACAAATTTCAAGTTCCTGGGTTGTCCCTCAGTAATAATTGCAAGCTAGAAGTCAACTATAAGAAAGAAGGAAATGAAAGATCTAAGAGAAGATGATGGTGTAGAAATGCAAAACAAGCGGGGAAAAAAGTAGGTGGGGCTGATTATCATAGAATCACAAAATGGTTTGGGTTGGAAGGGACCTTAAAGATCACCCAGTTCCAACCCCCCTGCCATGGGCAGGGACACCTCCCACCAGACCAGGTTGCCCAAAGCCCCATCCAGCCTGGCCTTGAGCACTTCCAGGGATGGGGCATCCACAGCTTCTCTGGGCAGTCTGTTCTGGTGCCTCACTACCCTCTGAGTGAAGAATTTCTTCCTTATATCTAATCTAAATCTGCCCTCTTTTAGTTCTGTTATGCAGTGTGCCCTATTCAGTCAGAATTTCCCTTAAAGTTTAATTGTAACTTGAGAGTGCCTTTGGGATTGGGCCCTTCAGCATATAGAGAGAATGATTTATTGGACACAAATGCCTGGAAGTAGGCTATAATTTATAAGCAGGGCATATAGATGTGCATTTTATCCTTAAATAAGTTGGTTACAAAATAAGTATGTCTAACATAAATTACATCTAAATAAGTGATTAAGTGTCATATCTTAACAGCAGGCAAAGCTTTAGACTTGGCAAATATTGAGATACTATCAATTTGAGCAATTTGGTATTTCTACAGGTAATCTATTCAACCAGCTTATGAAAGATGATCCTTCTACTGTAAAAGGAGCAGAAGCTTTGATGCTAGGAGAAATGCTGACTTTGCCTCAAAATTTTGGGTAAGAGTGAATTGTTACAACTGTAACATATAACATGCAAGTTGTAGGATTCATTTAACAGCAATGTATTTATTACTTGTCTTTTTTGAATATCATTTTTATGCAATAAAATGTTCAATCATTTAAAAAAAAATCTGTGACTTGATTTGTAATGTGACATAACATATACATGTATATTGCCTTATGTTTGTTGTAGCCTGAGTAAATGTAACAGGGAAATTTTGAAATTGAATTTGAAGTTGAAAGAAATTTGCAGCTCTGGGTGAATTTCTGACATAAAACACTACTACAAAACACAGCTTATGTTGATAGATTTTTGTGTGTGCTGTAAGCCATGTTCTTATTCTCTTCAGATTTTGTCTCATAAAAAATTCTGATATGTTTGTTTTCTTTTGAACTTTTCTCTTAGAAGGATTAGAAGACTGGGTGTGAAATTGCTAACATACTTTAGCATTTGATCTGGCAACCTCCTAAGCTTTTCTTACATTTGAATCTTAGAAAGAGTTCTAAATTGTTGCCTTCTAGATATTAGAAAAATATAAAAAGAGAAAAAAGTTTTTAATCATTATGTCTGATGCAGCTCTGTAACTACAGCAAATGGGATTCCCATAATAGAGCCTGTTGCAATATAGTTTAAGCACAATATTGACTGGGTGTGCTCTGAGCAGGGTTTACTGCAACTTCTACATGAACCTCTTCTAGGACTTTCACTGCCTACCTCTCTGTAGCATTTTAAGAACTGGAGCTAGTAATTGGTATTGGCAGGGTTGCAGAACAGCTTAAAATAAATAAATATAAAAGAATTTAAAGATGTTTTAGTAAATGATCTGGTTTTTTTTGTTTGTTTGTTTGTTGTTGTTGCTAAACTTTTTTTTTTTTTTAATACAGAAATATATTTCTGGGAGAAACATTTTCCAGTTACATTAGTGTACATAATGATAGTAACCAAGTTGTCAAGGACATACTGGTGAAGGTATGTGAAGATAGATCTATATACTGGATTTATTTAAAAAAAAAAAATTGTATGTGTTTTCTGATAACATCTGATTTAACATGTTTTATACACAGACTTTAGGAAATACCTGTCGCTTTTTTTCTGATCCAGAAAATATCTCTGAAAACAAAAAATACATAAAATAGAAGTTATGATAGAAACCTTTAAAATAATAATAATAAAAAAAAAAGATTGTTTCAAAAAATGGGTAAGTTGTAAAGCTTCTCTAGAGAATTAGTGTAGCAAAACTTCCACAGCCAAAACAAATTAAATTTGTATTCTTTTACTTGCACTTTCAATGAGGTCATCAAAGCAAGTCTCTTTAAGGCATGTATTGACTTGTGTTTTGCTTATATTTCAAATGAGTTTTTTCCTAATGCATCATTTTTTGCATTTGCTGCTGAACAAATAGTCCGTTGAGAACAGAAATTCCAGAAGTCATGGAACTCAAAAGTAAATGGAGACAGTATAAGCTGCGTATTAAAGGATTGGGCTTATATATTTTAGAAATTGTCTTTTACTTTGACATGTAACATATCTTGCTTTTGTTTTACGTATAAAAGCGTATAAAACCCTTAGTGAAACCTACTACTTCTCAGCATAAGCTGTTTTTCTTTAGATCGCCTTTGGCAGCTGTAGTTCTAACCAATTCTTTGTTTTTCTGTTCCTAGGCTGATCTCCAGACAAGTTCTCAGCGCTTGAACCTTTCAGCTTCTAGTGCTGCAGTGGCAGAACTTAAACCTGACTGTTGTATTGACGATGTGATTCATCACGAAGTAAAGGAAATAGGAACACACATGTAAGGTTTTAAATCTGCTGACTTGCATTTTTATCTGGTTATATTTTTATTTATTTTTAGCATTGCAGAGCTATAATAAAGCTTAAATGAAACTGTAGCACATGCATGGTATTCTGTTTCTACTTTGATATACTGCAAAATTTGAAGTAACTCAAAATTATTTTAAAAAAATGTTTCTTTCAGCTTAGTTTGTGCAGTAAGTTACACTACGCAGACAGGAGAGAAGATGTACTTCAGAAAGTTCTTCAAATTTCAGGTATTGTACAAAGTATTCTACTCTGCTTGTAATAAGTGGGTAGATCTGGAAAACTAATTTTAAAACAGTTGATACTTTAAAAGCACTTTTGCATACTATTATTTGACATTTGAAATAGAACTAGTAAAAACTATTGCTTCAAACTTTACATGAACTGATGATATCTAATTACCATGCAGATAAACATTTCAGAAGTAATAAGTATTACTTCTTACTTTTTTTTTCATTCATTGGAAAAGAAGAACAAACTTTTAAAAAAATGTTTTTATAACAGCCAGCTTCATGATTATTTTTAAACAGAACAAGTCAGTCTGACTTTGACCTGTAACCTTTGAGTTTAGATTATAAAATTCTGATTTTTCTTTTAGTGTATATAACCTTTTTAAATTGGAACATAATGGTTTGGTTTTTTTTAGAGAAAACTAGGAGAAGTCTAATGTGTGGTATCTTACTAATACCAGTAGGAGTAATTGATAGAGTTGAAACCCTTTGTTTCCCCACACAGTTTTCAAGACTTGATTAGAATAACTGATGAAAGCAGGAAATTTCTATTATCTGTGGACTGTTTCTGGAAGGAAAGTGTATTTTAGCAGTGTATTAAGTGGATGTTTATTTTTAGAGAAATATACTGGGACTTGGATAATTGTGGGATAATAAAGGAGGATTAGGCGATGTGCTTTACGGAATAGGTTTTTGGATACTCTCAGAGTTTCTGGCAATACATGAGCATTATATCATTTAGACATGTCTTTTGCAAGTTGCAGATGATCTCATTTTATTCTTTTAGCCCTGTATTCCATGTAATTACTTCAGACAAAATTATTTCAGTCTTTAGAAGTCTAAATTGCCATGTACTAGAGACAAAGAGTAGCAGAGTTTGCTATTAATACCTGTGGGCCTTGAAATGGTAGTTATTAATTGATACCTTCAAGACATTTCCAGGTAATTTCTAGCGAATAGTCCCTACCAGTTTTTGTGTTTATACTCTCCTCTGTTCTTGGAAACCCTGCTGTGTTTCTTCATCTTTACTGAAGTTGCTTTTCATATTTATGTGTTTTGTCTTGCTCTCCTTGTGAACCTGTTTCCCCTTCAGTTTCTTCATCCTTCATCCCCAAGGTGTTTAGTATTCCCTCTGTCCTCTGGGTTTTCCCCCAGTCTCTGACGTACGCATCTGTAAGGCTTCAGTTCTCATCTTCTCTTCCCTCCCTGTCCTTCTTGCTAGAACTTCATTCAAGACTGTCAATTTGCCTCGTTTATACTTGATACAGGTGCTTATTTGGACACAGTTTTAGGGGCCTACATGCATATTTTAATTTCTATATATTTTATAACTTAAGCAACTTTATTGTCAGAGTAGTTCAAACAAGTTATCTGTGAAATTTGAAGCTCTTCCTTCAAAGAAGGCAGTATAAGAGATTCTCAGAAAGTGTGTGTATGTATTTTTATATATACATGTGTATATACATTATATATACATGTTTTATACACACACGTATATATAAAAATATACACACACCCTTTATCACAGTTTTATAAATACTCTCTGATTCATTATAAGAAAAATACTTAACAGTCATTTTGGTTGTTATTTTTTGAATTTTACATGGAGACTCCCCACTAGAAAATCTGAGAACGAAGAAACAGAAAAAATAGATGTTACAGGCAGCTGAACAATGTCTTTGCAATGGGAATTGATGGCTCCATGGTGATAGAGGTGCTACTTTATAACATAAAAAATGTTTTCTGTTTGACAGATACTGAACTTCTTCCTTTGTATTTTCTAGGGTCTTGTAGGTTGAACTGGTGTTACAGTTTGTTTTCAAACAGTTTCTTTTTCAAACAGTTATATACTTCAGTATTGATCAGTAGTGCCTATTTGTTCTAGAGCTATCTCTGATTAAGTAAGACCATTATGTTCCTATAACATTAAAATAATTATTTGATTTTTTTCTAAAATGCCACTTGAAATTTACTGGAATGAACAGAAAGACTTTGTCAGAAAGAGAAGACATCAAAATTTAGAGAAGTGAATAAGAAGCTCACTGAAGAAAAATACTTTAAAACAAACAAACAAAAAACAACTTACAAACCTGAAAAACACATAAATTAAAATTTTAATTTTTTTTTCCTGACTACAGAGAGAGGTAGTAATGCAAAACGCTCTGTGAAGACTTCTTTTTAATCTTGAGTTCTTGAGGGCTAAAAACTTTGTTCATAAGTAATAACTTCAGGCAGCTCTCAAGATGCAGTACACTTACATGTAAACAAAAGAAATTTTTCCTTATGTGAGGGAGAATAAATGTCTTCAGCAAGATAATTTAAACTCGTTTCCTTACAAGTGTAATAGAAGGTAATTTCTTTCAGTTGTATCAATGTGTATCCGTTTCATATGTTAACTATTTTGAGTTAAGTGTAGTGGCTTTACGCATGATGTTCAAGCAGTTAAAAACCAGCACTTTATTACCACTTTTTGTCGTCTAGTCTCTCTGTTGATTTAATTTTACATGACTAAAATGTGTTTGTTTTTTTCATTTTTTTTTATTCTTAGTAATTTTAACAGTTGCATTTTCAAGAAGGAAGTCAAGGCTAGTAATGGTTCGTTGCTTAAACTGATCATATGGATAGTTCTCTTTCATTTATTTTTAAAGAAGTCCTCAGCAACATTTGTTTGCTGCAAAATGGTGAAAGACTTGTAAATATTACATGATTCTTGTTCCCTCTTGAAAGGAAGTGGAGACCACTTCAGGGTACAAGATAGACGTAATGTTATTTTAAAGACATAAGCTGCTTACTACATTTTATTTGTCTCGTTTCATAAGAGGACAATGGAGCAGTATTTTTTTATCAATATAAGAAAACTACTTGGTAACAAAGCAGCCAAGTGTGTAGATAAAAAGCAGCTAGCATATAGCTAATCGTGAGTTTTTAGCTGAGTTTATTCTGTTGTGTATTCCTTTATGCATCTGCTCTGCTTAAGATCAAAAAAACGGAAGTAACACTTTGAAGATACTGGCACTTACACACAGTTTATGCTGAAGTTGTCTGAGAAACCAACTGTCGATCTGTCTTTTTTCATTTCATTCAGGTTCTCAAACCACTAGATGTCAAAACCAAATTCTACAACGCGGAGGTAAGTGTGAGCTATTTGTATTTAGGTTTGTTATGGTATGCTGGGTTTTTTTTATTACCTCACATTAGGTGGTTAGATTAAATTCAAAGAACTTCTTAAGCGCCAGATTTCTTAGAAAGATGATCTGTTCTAAAGGGAAACATTTAGGTGGTAGGTTTATATCATTTAATTTAAAAACAATTTTTTTTATGATGTCTTTTTATTTATTTATGATGAAGGGGGGAAGAGGTGGTATCTAAGGCAGACATGTCAGGATCTTAATGCAATTGCCTGACATTTTTTCATATTTTCTGCTTTCCCATAATCTCAAATACTTCCATCTGTGGCTTGTATTTTTAGATTGATAGACTACTTACTGCAAGGGAGATTAATTTTATGCAAAACAGATAATAGTTTACCAGACTGGAGAAATTTAAATTTATTTTTTCCAGTGTAAGATCCAATGTAGATCACGAGCTGTTTAATATATAGTGTGTGATTTATTTAGAGGGAGGTGTAGTTCGTAAACAATTTAAATATCTTAGTACAAAGGAAAAGGAAGGAAATGTTTTCCTAAAAATGCCTGGCTACATGTAAGCTACAGGCTTCAGTTTTTAGGTTGACTAAGTGAGATACCTGAGCAGAGTCAGAATATTAGCACATACCACTAGTTGAGTGCTTCATAGAGCTGACGTTATCCATAAATGGGAATATCTGGAAATATCTTCTGCTGTGACATAACAACAAGGTACTTCCTTTAGGAACAAGAAAAAAATCAATTTTCTACATGGATTATGTTATTATTTCAGATAGAAAATGCATGGTGGGGGAAAGAGGGACAGGCATCTTAAAGTAAATGTTGCTGTCTCTCTGTACTTTATGTGTGAATTTTGTTTTGTGCTGGAACACTTCTTAAAAAGTGTAAATAAAAGCCACTTAAAGTAAATTTTGGGCAGATGTGATGTAAGTCAAGTATTTTTTTATTGAAAAATTGTTTTACTGACTGACCTTGATAAGGGGTTGAATAAAGTATCTCCATTCTTCAATTAGCCACCAGTTCCTCGTGATAAAGATTCACAGAAGCTGTGGTGTCTGAGCTGGTGGTGTTTTATTCTGTTTGTTTGTTTTTTAATCCATAAAGGTTTTAAAAGGCTGCTTTGTTGCCTTTTGTTCTTTCTCTCTGGGGTATTTATGTGATTGCCATTACTATAGCATTCACAAGATCGATTAAAACTTTTTTTTCATAAAACATTGTGGATGATATTAACTGATGGATTTTCATTTGCCTAGCAAACTGATTGTGATTTCACTTCTGAAAGTATATAAAGTGCTGCTGTGTGTTGTGATGGCAAAAGATGAACAAAATTAAAAAAAAAAAAGTCATTGGGTAAACGTTGTATGTGCTATTACACTGCTGTCAGAAGCACCAACACTGTCATCCTGAATTTTAAGAATTTAAGAATTTCCTCCCTACTTGGGAGTAGGGGAGGAAAACAATTATATGTGTCAGTTACTGATTAACTAAAGGTCTTCAAAGGTAGAATAACCAGTTAAACCATTATCATTAAAGTTACAGATGTGATACTGTCAATTCACAAAATTTGTCACTAAAATTATGGATTACAATTTCTAGTAAAAAATTATTTAATTTTTCTAAGATGAGGAATAACACTGAACTTTAATCTTCTTGCTGCTTGCTCATATTGCAGTAACATCCAGATCATGGTGGTCACTGAAATTCATGTACAGAATGCAAGCCCTGTCACCCTAGCCTGCTGCAATTCTGTGATTGAATTACCTGCCATAGTCTTTTGAAGGTCTCTCACCGACTTTGGTGTTCCTTCGAAAAGGCTCTGGAAAAGGTTCTGTTCCTGCAAACATGCGCAGGGAGACAAACATACAGACAGTCAAGAAAAAAAAGTTTGCAATTAAAGTTGTTTTTTTTTTTTTTTGAATGATGGCTATCCCCCAAAAAGTTTTTTCCCAGTTAAATTGTCCCAAATTTTGTTGTAAGCTGTAGTATTGTGGCTTTGCTAGAACACATTATCACCTGATTTTTATTTTTGAGACTTTAAATTTATGGATACTTCAAATTATCTGTAAAATGACAAGGACTGTTTTTCCATTTCATATACAGCCCATTGCATGGATTTGAATTGAGGACAAACTTTAAACTTGCTCCAAAACTAACTGCTTTTTTTTTTTCTGTCAATTTATTCTACATGCCTTATGTGTGACTTGTGTGCCTTAGGCTCAATTTTGGATTGGTTCTGCAAAAGTTAGTAAAATCTGAAGCAAAGCTAGTAAACCACATAACAATACTAGCTACAACTTATTAGAAATTGTCATCTTTGTTTGCATCCATTTTAATTTACATTTCTGTCTTACTAATGCTATCTTGTTTAGATGGTGCAAAAAAAATGCAGAAATGCATTTTGTTTGAAAGTTAGCCTCCTTTTTCTTTAACATTTAACCCTAATTTCTCTAATGTGTTCTTTTTTATTTTCCCATTAGAGTGACCTCAGTTCTGTGGTAATTTTTATTTTTTTTATAAATATATATGCTTTTTTAATTGTCTTATCTGTTTCTGTGCTTGTTGTTGACATTATTTTAAAAACATAATGGAAAAGCAATGTTTGTTCTGCATATCACGAACCGATGTTTTGTCATCTGTCCTGCATATGTGCAGCTAATCATTTAAATGGTTAGCTCTTTCTTTAATACCCATTGTTGAAACTAAAAGTTGATTATTTTAAACGCTCGTTTGTGTGGGCCATTCTATAAAACATCACACCAAAATTTGAAGACATAGAAGTTTCCTTTTTAACTGGACAAGGGGTTTCATTATTTGGAAATGGGAGTTAATCCCCTTTAAAACTTTATTGCTTTTGAACCATGGAAGCGTAGGTTTAACTACAGCACTGCTTGTGTGAGCTGTGACAGAACTTTTCCCGTCCAGTTGGTGGAGACAGTGGGTTTGAGGAGAGAGCAGCAGCTGGATGTTCTTCCTTTCCCGAGCTGGAACTATGCTTTCTGACTTCTAACTGCATGTAACAGCCGATGAGTTAGTATGGTACTTCAGCAGTCTGATTTCACTTTAAGGTGTGCATTATATTAAAGCAAGCTGCATTCTTGTGAAGTACTTACGTGTTTTTTTTTTTCTTTTTTTTTTTCTTAAAACCGTGATATTTAAACAACTTAGGAGTAACGTGAAGCTAACTTGCTTTTTCATTATGCTGCTTGTTTTTTCTTTTCCCTTTCAAACTAGCTTTTTCTAAACTTTTGCCTATGGTTGCTGCATTAAAACAACTAAAACTTGGGTTAATGGAGATTTTGAGCAATGGATTTATGGGATATGAACAACACCAATTTAAGTGACAGTTAGGTGGTAGTAGTAATGATTACTGGGAGCCACGTTTTAGTTGGAGGTATTTCTAACTCCTTCTGCAAGTGTGAGGTCTGTCTATAACCTGTTAAGCTTGCACAATTTCCATTCCTTTGTACATATGGTTTGTGCATAACATGTTTGTAAGGCACAATGAATAGTTCCAGTACCATTCTCTATTTTTCCTTCTGACACAGTGCCTTTTGAGAGTAATAAAATTCAGACGTCTATTTTGTAATTTACAAGCCAAGACTTCATTAGCATAATGAAGTCACTTATTTACAGTGATTAAAAAGAAACTGTAAGCTTCCTTCCACCTTCTCCATGAAATATATCTTTTGCATTTATCATAATAAAACACCTGAACAGGTTCTCATTGTATTTACCAATAACTGTTTTGTAAGGGCAGATTTGGTATTCTCACACACACAGTATTTTTTTTTTTTTTTTTGTAATTGGCACTTCTTGAGGGGCTTATATCTCTAGTAGACTGAGCCTTCAATAATTATTCTGTCCTGAGGTTTTAGAGCTTCAAAATGACTTTAATGGCCTGCAATTCCACAGAAGCAATGAGGCAAACACACCTCAAGTTTCATGTTTTTTTCAGTCTGTACCTCTCATTCCTGGACTAGAATTGGTACTTACAAACCATCCTCAGGCATTAGCTTCATTTGCACAGGTACATCCTGTAGGACATTTTGAAGGTAGAGCATCTATTGAACAGATGGATGCGTATAATACTGGTGACCATAGGCATGATGAAGCTGAGCAAGAGAGGAGGCTGTTTTGCTTTTTTAGCTGGTACATAAATGTTTTGTAATAATAATAATCTCAGAGCATGTACCTGAACTATTATTCTTCGGTTCAAGCAAAACAGGCATAGTTTTCTTTTTTTTTTTTTTTTTTATACGGCTTGAGGCAGTAGTAATCTGGCATGGCATGTCATTAATGTGCACTGCGATTCCTTACTTTTTTTTCTTTTAATAATTTGGATTAGAATTTGAGTTGTTATTGAGTTGATGAAAGTCTTGGGAAGTGGCAATCTGAAGTGTTAATAAATAAGCAATAGCTAGAACATAGAAAAATTATCCCACATCCATTGTTTGGCAAGATATCTGTTGACTAACACTTTTGCTCCTATTAATTGTAACTGGGATTAAGGTTTTTCTTGCATTAATTACTTTAATTTGATTTGCAGGCATGAACTAAACACACGTGACTTATTTTTTTAACAATAGGACTGTCTTCTCTTTTTAATAACAGCAATCACATTTTCATGATCTTGCTCTTTTGTTTTTTCAGACAGACGAAGTGTTTCTGGAAGCTCAGATTCAGAATATCACTACCTCTCCAATGTTTATGGAGAAGGTTTCTTTAGAGCCATCCATTATGTACAACGTTGCAGAACTGAACTCAGTGGACACAGCAGGGGAAAGGTATGTTCAGATTCAGGAATTAGCTGATGCTTGACTTTGAAACTTTGTATTATGATTCCATGAGTTACAAAGGATTGCAATTAGTGAGCTGTCTGTAACTGTAGTATTGCACTTCTTTGACTGATTAAAAAGATCAAATTTCTGTTAGGTATTCAGCTATAAAAGTTATTACAGTTTTCTTTTTAGAAACTATTATACTTAAAGCTTTGTAATTCTACCTAGTAGAGAAATCCCCATCTTAACCCTCAAATAATTGATAACATGGATGTATTGAAAACATACTACTTTTTCAGTATGACCTTTATAAAATTTAGCCCAGATCTGTTTCTGACTTGATTTGTTTATACATATTTAGCAGTCAAACTGTTGTGGATACAAAAGCTTGTAATGTCTGGGTGGAGGTCAACTTTGGCTGTTTGTGCTTTGCAGTTTCTTGTTTTTTTTTGGAGGAGGTGTAGTGTGTGTGCTTTGTAGTGGGGCCTAAAGTGAAAATTCTGTCTACTTCCTGACTGTCAGAGCATTCAGCTGCAGCATAGTGGAGCACTGTTCATATAAGGTGTTTGTGTCCACTGGAATGTTTCTTGTCCTGAATTGGAATCCTCAGCTTGTGAGACTATGAGAGCCTGAGATTTGCTGGAAAAGAACCAAATAGCAGTGTACATAGTAGAATTATTTAGACTTAAAATGAATTGATTTTTGCATATTGAGACGTAATGAATGCGGTATATGAGATGCACTTCTGCACTTATGGATCAAATTCCACTTGGTGGTCACTGCTGTCTAGCATCTAAGCAGTTAACCTTATCAAGGCTGGCAGGAGTGATAAAGAGAAGATTAAAGAATGAGAGAGAAGGGGAGGCAAAACAAAGGTTTGCTTAAGATACTGAGAGGACTGTGAGTCTTGAAGGAAAAAAACTTAAAGGTCTGTGCATGATAAAATGGAAGAGACTATAACGATTACAGAAAATTGTAGTGTGGCAAGTTCTTGTCAGAAGTAGTTCGAGATGAACTAGAATTCAATGCCAAAATAAGTTCTATACTTCTTGGCAGTCATAATGATGTATTTCTTTAAAGATTTCATGCTGAGAAGTACACTAAAATATGACTGAGCTGCTGGTGTTAGGTTTATTTGTGGTCTGTGGAAGGGATTGTTTTTCTTAAGGATATCATACTTAGCTGTCAGACTTCCTCATGCTCTGAAGCTAAAGACCATTGGTTCTTAGCATTTGGAGTACCTTCCTCCTTTTCCTAATGTTTCAGAAGATGGTTAAACTGCTGTTTGAGAATGCAGTTGAAAGAACTCTTGGAAAAATAGGAAGATGAAACTGAATTTAATTAATCTTTGCAGTTGTCTTTGCCTTCAGGTTATGTGATACTATCCTAATCGGTTCATTAAGTAATGTTTCAGCACGTTTCAAGCAGTAAGCTTAAACTTTTGTTAGTAGCTCCATTAAGTTACTGTCATTTTTATGCAAAATTTTCAGTATTTTAATAGCACATTAATGAATGTATTCAGCTTTGTAAAGCACGCTATATTTCCTTTTGCTGTAAAATGCATTCCACAAGGAATATGCAATCCTCTATGTATACCTCTGAAGTATTTATTTTCTGGATTATTTCATTCCACGATTAAGTTCTAAACTCCTTGTCATCGTTAACATGAAGAGCTGTTTACTTCAAAATGCTAATCATGCACAGGGAGTCTAAACTACAGCAATTGTTTTTTCTGCTCTCATTTAACTAGGTAAGCTCCAAATTAATGTGAAAATCAAAGTAGGCATGCAGATTCATTTTTGTTTCAGTACCAGTGCTTGCCTCTCCCTATATCAAATACCTGGCTTCTGTATAGCCGTGTTTTTGATTTTGTGTGTGTGTGTGTGTGTGTGTGATTTTTTTGATCTGCCTCATGAGGATAAAAAATATACATGAAATAATGAAGCTGTTTTTGCGTTTTGTTTTACCTGTGTGTCTCAATCTCAGAGTTCTCAGGCAGAAATAAATGGATAATTTAAGCTTAGTGTATATGTTTGAAGTAGATGAAGCATTGCTACAGTTGATTTTTTTTGACATAACTAAATCAGTATTTTAACATACTATTCTAAATGACAATTCTTGTGCTTTACTTTTTTTTTTTTTTTTCAGAGATGCATACAAAGCCTTGACTAATGAGATAAATTAAATTACCTTTTCAGAATTACCAGCAGTGTTGTTCAAATGCTAAGATGCCAGATAATCATTTAGCAAAGTGGATTTCCACCTCAGTTCTCTCTGGTTCAGCTGAGTCAACTTTCTTCCCATATATGTATGGTCCTTTAGTTCTACATAAATTCTAGAATTGTTTTCTGTTGTGAAGACATAAAAGAAGTACGTGTTGCTGTGGAATAAAATGCCACGCACACAGTAAAACTGGGGAGGAAGGGGAAGAAATGTTGGGTTCTTTTTAAGTCCTCTTAAAAATAAGTGTTTAAATTAAGGCACTATGTTTTTTGTTCTAGTGAGTCAACTTTTGGCTCGAGGACTTATTTACAACCTATGGATACACGTCAATATTTATACTGCCTAAAACCAAAGCAGGAATTTGCAGAGAAAGCTGGAGTAATAAAAGGTGTAACAGTGATCGGTAAACTAGACATCGTATGGAAAACGAATCTAGGTGAACGAGGAAGGCTGCAAACTAGCCAACTTCAAAGAATGGTAAGTCTTTAACTTAAGCATCAGTTTCATTTAGCATCCATTTTTAAGCCAACCCAATGAACAATTGAATAATGACTCAAAGGAGTTCAAGCTGCTTACTTTCTGAATTCATGTCTATATATACTTGGGAAATTTATTTAATGCAAACACAGAGCACGCATTTGGTCTATGAAGTGTGGGAAAAGCACTACTTGGAGGGAGTGTAGCTGAACAAAAGTATTCCTTCTGGTCATGTGAATGACAAACTTTTTTTGTTCTTTTCTTAAGGGTTTGTTCTCTGGTACATAACATGTGTCTTTTCCCCTTTTTCACAGCACTGAACAATGTAACTGAATGGCTTGTACACTTGAATTGCCAGAATCAATAACCAGTGTAGCAAAAAACATCGGTTAAAATAAAATAAACTTCTTGGATGCCATTCAGCAGCAAACTGGAAAGCAATGACAAAAGAACTTCTTTATGCATGCCAACTGTTGATGGAGAAATCTGCTCTCTAATTCATAGACATTTTAGCTTCTTTGAGTAATAATTTTTATGTATAGCATATATAGTATATTTATCTTTCACACCTACAGTTTTGATTCAGTCTGTTATATCTGGTTGATTCATAAGTTTATGAATTTGAGGTTGTAATTTGAGGCCCAGAATTATACCTGTACTGTGCCTTTCTGTCCTTACTTTGGTTCAGATCAGGAATGCACTTTTGAAAAAAGTATCTTGGATCTTCTACTTAATATAACTTGGTTTGTTTTGTGGAGTGGTCTTGGAATTCACAAACTGTTTCTTTCTTGCAAGTTTCCAAACTTACATTGCTCTACTGATTTGATTTTTTTTGTCAGCTTTGACATCCCTCTGCTATCTCTAATGCCTAATTTAAAATGCTTTTTAAAATGCCATCTGTCTTCAGTCTGTAAAGAACCATATATAACTAAAAACTGTTCACAAGCTGTCAAATCACTGGCTTTCAGGGTCTTTTGGGGAATACCTTTTAATCAAGTTCTAAATGTAACTTTTACTACAGCATCATTTTATCAGCAGAGTTTCAACGTGTCACAACTACAACTTGTCACGCAGGACAAATTTTTCCCTTGTTTTTCCTTTAGGATCTATCATTTGTGGAGATTGTCAACCGTCAGATTTTGTCAAGAGCCAAACACATTTCATGTCATTTACTAACCAACCTACAATATATACCTTAGTTACTCTGAACTTAGGCTGATTCAAGTCACTAACCTGCTTTAGATTTTCAAAGTGTTAATATAATGCACAATTCTTACTGGTGGCAACTAATTATTTTGGCAGAGGCTTGGGGGACTGAAATGGCAAGGAGAATGAACGATCTCATTTCTTACGAACAATGCTTTTTCTAAAGATGAAGAATAATGAAAGACTAATGCAGGAAAACTATACTTATATTGTCCATAGTATCTCTGTTATCCATCTAATAGAGAGGTCTTAGAATGAACACTGATCTTTTCAGGAACAGTATATGAGACTATATTTAGAGTATATTTAGACTCTGAGGACAGAGCTATCTGAAAAACTTAATAATTAAGTATGTATCGTTCTCTATAAACAATCTAATTGTTGATACAGATCATCTTTGTCTAATGAATTGTTAAACCTCTCAAGAAGGTGATGATAGTAGTGGATGGAACACTGCTGTGATTTGGGTATAAGTCAAAAGCACGAAGAGTTGATCTTCTGTCTTCACATTCCTGTTACTCTAAGCCTGTTGCAGTTTAAAAAAAAAAAAAAAACTTGAGTAGTAACAACTCCAACTTTACTAGCCAGCATTTGATAAATCTGCATTCTTGTACTTCCCCAGGCTCCTGGTTACGGTGATGTAAGGCTTTCTCTGGAGACAATACCAGACACTGTAAATCTGGAAGAACCTTTTGACATTACATGTAAAATAACAAATTGCAGGTAATGATGTCATATGATTCTTGTGCTTTTTCCTGAGTGGTAAGTTGTCGCCATTCCATTTTTTAGTGCTTTCTGCTGAAACAATTCAGACCTGGACTTTATTATGAATTCTAGTAACACCAAGCTGCTGGTTCATTACTTGAAACAGATCTTTTAGATTACAGTGATTCTAAATGAATAAACAAATCTTCCATCGTTATATGTTAATACTATTTGAATTAGGAGACTGTCAAAAATCAGTAGTAGAATTCCATGGAGTTGGCTGCAATGTCATGTAAGATTTTACCCTTAAATTGCATACTTAAATCAGAAGTCCTTTTAGTTCTTAGGAAGAATCAGTGCTTATGTAGTTGTTTTGTTGTTTGTTTGTTTTTTTTTAAACTACAGGTAATTTTATCAGAATAAATGTCATTTGTATCCAGTCTGATTTTACTGCTAGTTCTGTACCACTCCTAGAGATCCTGCTAAACATTGTCTAAGTAGTCTTTTGTATGTCTTTATCCATGTTTTGACTTGATTTGTATTTACACTATGATCTACAGTTGTCCATTATAAAACGGTTGCAAGCGTGACATTGAAGTAAAGAAATTCTAAATAAAAATTGAAGCCAGGGAGTAAAGCAAGTATTTGGTCTGCAGTTACCTCTCATGGAAAATCTTAAAGGCCATCCAGAATGTGAGCAGTATAATGCTCTCCAGTATAATCAGATCCGTGACAGAATACTCATATCAGTCAAAGATATATGCAGATTAATTAGTGCACATCACAGTATACTTTCCTTGTCTTTTTATACAAATTATTAATTATAAGTGCTTGATTGACAACAACCTGAATAATAAAGTAATCTAGCTCTTACATGTTTGCAGTTCTTGAATGCTTAAAAAAAGCCCACAGGTTTATTCTTGTTTTTCATTTTCCTCTAGCAGTGAAAGGACTATGGATCTGGTTTTAGAAATGTGCAATACTACTTCCATCCACTGGTGTGGAGTTTCAGGAAGACAGCTTGGAAAGCTGCACCCAAGTTCATCCCTCCATCTTGCACTTACGTTATTGTCTTCAGTGCAAGGATTGCAAGTAAGTCTTTATGGCATAGGTTTGTTACAAAATAGCTGTTTTTTAAGCTTAGTAATTCTAATAACAACTCTTATAAATCTTTTCCCTTTCTAGAGTGTTTCTGGTTTAAGACTTACAGACACATTTTTGAAGAGAACGTATGAGTATGATGATATTGCACAAGTCTGTGTGGTTTCTTCAAAAGTCAAACAAGAAAGCTGAAGAAAACTCTTATTCCTGCTGGTTTTTTGTTTGTTTGGACCAACTTCTGATGTTTTTGCAGTTCAATCATATTAAAATGTGTAAAGACAAAACAAACTCCATGTATATCCATCAACATAAGTATGCTTATTTAACTTTTCTGAGCATTTTTGAATGTTTTAAGATCATTTAAAAAGATTCATATACATTTTATTTACTGAAAATAAAGCCTTTGAAAAAGATGTAGCCCTAGCAAATTATATTGCATTAATGTCATGTTTGGTGAGGGGAAAGATTCACATGCAATTTTGAAATAGCAGCACTCTGCTATTATAAATTATTTTAAAAATATTTGAAGTTATTAAATTGTGGTTCTGACAAAGTTGTTTCAGTGTGAAGGAACTAACCTTTTACAGACAAGTTCCAGGAATCGAAATCCTAAAGAAAGACTTCTGGGTATCTGGAGTAGCAGTATATTTGCATATTACATGCATAGTCATGAGAACTAGAAACTGATAAAAGAATGAGATGAGAGAGAGCACCTGGCACTGTTGAGATGCTAGTAGCCAGAAAGTAGATTATCAATCAAAGAATATGCTCATCGTGGCTCTGTCCTTGGGAAGGTGTAATACAGCAAATCTGTCCCAGTTAAGTACAGGCTTGTGCAGCGTAGGTAAAGGCATCTCACAAAGTTGTGCATCCCTGCAGTACAGGGCATGCTGTGAACAGGTATCTCCCTGTTACTAGGGAACTAAAGATTGAAGTAGCACAACTCAGGTATTTTTGCAAATTATTCCTCCCATGCCACAGAGAAATGCCAGAAAAATCTACATTTAAGTCAATTTTTAAGGAAACAAGGATAAAAACCCTGTGTATGTGCTGTAGGTCAAGATCTCCAAAGCACATGCGGAAAGGACTTCAGGGCTTTGTTAAGCACTAAAATGTACTTTTCCCTAGCTTTGTTTTGACATACAATTGAAATATTTTTGGCTGAAATATCTTAACTTCACCCAAAGATATCCATTTAGCACAGAAAATGGTGACTGATTTTCCTACTTAAGTAGTATTTATGAACATGCAGTAGTAAAGATTCTACTCAGTGCCTTGTCAAACTTCTCAGCCATTATATTGGCATTTAGCAAACTTAGTTTTGAAAAAAAAATTACTTTAGACTTACCTATATATGGAATCTTTCAATTTTAAGATATTAGATAAATTTATGACCAGCTAGCTAAATTAAGGGGATGAGTTCATACAAAAAAAAAAATCGAAACCACACCTTACACATCTAATAAAATGCATGCCAACCAACACAAAGGGTATTTAAAAATTTACATATAATCTGTTATTCTAGATGTACCAACAAACTAAAACAGTAAAGCCACAACTATCCACACAGAAAATGTAAATAACTTTATTTATTATCTGTTTCCAAGTTAAATTGACACAAGTTGAAGGAGATATGACCATGTGGTAGTAAGAGGTAGGAGAGATACAGAAATGGTAGACAAGTTGCATTTTGCCTGTATGACTATCTGTAGCCTCAAACAGTGTATGATGATTTATTCAGAAGTTGCAGACTTAATTCTGTTTCAGTACAAATGAGTTTACTTTATACTCATTACAAAACCAAAACTGCAACTGAAACAATTTCTAGGCTATTTCTTTAGATATTTTTCTAATCAGGCATACTTAGAATATATTTCCATGCAAGCAGGTTACAGGAGTTCACAATTTGAGTGCAAAACATTTCCTTCTCTAACCACTATCACACTTACATGTTGATGGAACAGTAATGATACAAAACCAATTAGGTGTTAAATGCGTATTAGTTCAGTTAAATGATAAACTGCAATTCACCTTAAATTAAAGCAGTATTTACTGGGATTGGGGTTTACCACTTGATCTAGCAGGATGACAAATTTTAGTGCAAAACAAAAGTGCAGTTACTACACAGGAAAAGATTCCTTCCTCACCCTGTGATTAAGACATATTGCGTGACATTGTGAAACGATTTAGCCTATTCAAGGCAAAACAGATTTTAGTATAAATGATCCTTCTGTTCCTGGCTTCAATGGAAAAGCATGTCATGACAGCTCCTGTTATTGGTTGCACTGTCTTTCTTTTTATCGAGGCTATAAAGGCCTTTGTGTTAATACACGAGAAACAAAGAATGTTTGTAAGTTAATTATGCCAATTGTAGCACATTCCAAAAGGGTTAGCTAATGCCATCACTGTAATAAGTATTTAGGCTACATATGATCTGTACTGGCATAAAACCTAAACGTGACAATATTTTGGTATGTAAAATTACATTGAAATCATCCTTATAGAAATTTTCAACTAACTAACCAATGCTTCGATTCTACTTTTACCTTGGAGATTGTTGTCCCATAAATACAATGTGCTATAGGGCTGCACATGTGAACAATTCAAAAAAAAAAAAAGTATGCTTATGGAAGACAGTACAACCTCAACAGCAGATTCTGTTATATTCTGTAGTTCTTAAGGAACTCTCAGGAAGTTCTTGACACTCTTGCTGTTTTGAATTAGAGAGAGAACTGACTGTGTGAACATTGCTGTCAAAGCAAGCATAAACTGAGTGTGAGATCTTGATGTGCTATCCTGTCCATCCTGGATTTACTTGTTTCCCCTTATCAAGGCTAACAGAACTCACTTTGAGCAGTTGAGAATATGAAAGAAAAATAAGAGGTACCATGAAGATTAATTGGAGATAGGTAATAGGAGCAACGCTTCTCTCCTCACGCAACATGCTACTCCAAGCAATGTCTGTACAGGAGTTTTAGCCCGCTTAGCACCTCCACTGACTCTTCTTGTAAATGATATCCTATCCTATTAAATGTGACTGAACTGAAGTCGCAGTTAGATTAGATTCTGAACTACCTCTAAAAAAAAGGTCATGCTAATACTCATTTTCTTTGTCATTAGATGTTATAAGTTTTAATTTGGAGATGTATTTAATGTGAAGTTTAAAGATCTCTATAGCCTCAGAAAAGCAACAACAGGAACATATATGGAAATTAAAAAAAAAAGCATCTTAAATGCTGTGTGTAGGCAAGCCCTGTTGATGAAACTATGAATGTCTTGAAGTTGCTGTTTTAAGCTTTACATCTTTATCCAAAAGATAATATGAATTTCCTGTTTTTTGTGTTTCCTCCAATTCTTTACATTTTTCCTTGGACTCAACTGCATTTTTTCCCCTCTTAACAGCTGAAGGTTCATACAATAAATGCACAACTAGTATTTGTTAGTCAAGTGCTAGACTTACTCCCAATATTGTATTTGCTTCTACTTCAGGTGTGTTTTGTTTATTTTATTTTTTGACCGCACAATGAATTGGATATAGCGTAATGTATAAAGTCTAGAAGTTCCTGTGTATTTCTCCATTTGGAAGTCTCTGTTTTACTGTTCCACATACTGTCTCCAGTCTGAGTGGCCAGCAGAGGTCACTTTGACTTAGGAATCAAAGCAGCCTCCTCAAATCAATTCTGATATGCAAAGTGGAAACTGTGAATGTTGAGAACTTCCCTCGAGACAAAACAAATGTACGTCATAGCAGAAAATAATGTGAACAACAAGAATTAAGAAAAGGTAATATAATAAGAATACAGAAAAGCAGTGGTCTCTTTCAGAATAAGATTAGCTAGGCAAGAAAAGACAAGATAGAAACAAATATCAAAAACTGGAAAAATCTTTAGCTTGACCATATACCCATCACTTAAAGTACATGCATACAATGAATCTGAAAAAAAACTTAATTGTTTAGGCCAGTGACTTATCACACAGGAATAAAAAGAGAATCCTTCTAAGGCAGTTTTTTTTTTGGATAAGTTTTCAGTATTGGTTATTTATACAGTCAGAGGATCAGTGTTAGCTTATTACAGTTATGAATATTAAGCTTATGTTAAATACTGCATACATACAGAATGTAATACAGTTTGCCGTGCCTATGAAAATAGTGCCACACTGCCGACCTCCAGGGTGACCATGATGATTTGAAAATATATGTGGTAGTAGAGGTGCCTGAAACTTTTTAATACTATTTCCTTTCCCAAACCAAGTTGCATTTTGGTATCTGTGGTATCTACTCAGGATTCATGTCCTCTGTCTCTACAATTTGTGGTACTCCTTGTTATGTGATCATTTCCATCCCTCCTCCCAAATGAAGGTGAAAAGTATTTCATGGTACCAATGACAGCCCCTCCACAGACATAAACAGACTTCAAGCGTTAGTTTTAAGTACACTATATACTCCAACACTGATTTATGCTCGTTACAGAAGGGCACATCAGATGTACATCAGAAGGACTGATGTATCTATTGTTTCAATAGCATATTTGACAGGGAGTACAGCCATAACAATTTTCGCCATCAGAATAACATGCCTTTTGCACTAGGATTTTACAATTAAGTTGTTATAAAAAATCAGCCCTCCACAAAACTCCTTGCCACTCAGCACCCCTAGAGATCAATCTAATGCACATACGGAAAATGACTTGTACATAGGGATTTTAATAGACCACTGAATGTTAATTCAGAGGATTAACTATACATAAACGGTATGTTCAAAGTTATGTGCAAGAGATCTGTTTAACAGATTTATTCTTGTTTGCAAACACGCACAAAGAATTTTCTGTCTTCTATTCAAGCAGAAGAGTTAACAATGGTGCTTTTGCTACTAACTATGGTATGCATTTTGGGGTTATATACCATTCCAATTCACATGCCTCCTTCAGGTCAGGAATGCTCCTCAGTGCTGCCACTGAAAGATCTGCTCCGGACATGATTTCTCAGTTGCTCTATGAGCTCTGGATTCTGCTGCTGTATCTGTTGTGCAAACTGCTGCCCCCTGTGTTGGAACAGTATTAAATAAAATCACCAAGTGAAAAAAAGTGACATGCAGCTTTTGTAACAAAACAAGATATCCTAATATAATTGAAAGCTGCATTATAGGAAAGTTGAGACTAAAGATACCTTGATTAAGCGAGGTAGTTGTAGCTTTATGACTTTATCTACTTAAAGTCTCTCCAAACAGGATCTTCATCATCAGGTCTTAATTCTTTCAGACTATTACTGCTACTTGATAACATGGAAAAAAAGTATTACCTTACTTGCTAAAACTAAAATTTGGCAACAAATCTATTCCAGTGATTTGTTCGCTTCTCTTTGAGAGAATCCATTCCAGTAGTTAAAGGTAACTACTCTTCTAGTTGAAGTGCCACCTTATTTTAGTTTTTCTAGAAATACAGTATGTGGCTGGCAACTTGTACTTATGAGCAAGTGGTCATTGGTAGAAAGCAAGCATACAGTTACACCTGTGTGTCTGGTACAACTGAAGTAATAACAGATGCATCTCTGTAACAGTTGCAACTTAAAAATAAAATTCATACGTGAGATTAATTCCATGTAGAAGATGAGCATGACACTGGTTTACTAGAAGAAGCAACTATGTAAAATCTGTTACGTTATGAATAGCCTGCCATCGCATTCTCTGTAATTCTGCATTTTGCCAAAATATCAAAGGTTAACCAGACTCCTTTGAACCACAGTGCAGGCTGAAGAAAAACCACCATTTTCATAGATCTAGGCATAGCACGATTTTTGTAAAAACAGCACATGATTTTGTGGGGTCACATTCCTGTCTGATGTGAATGATAAATTACTTTTGCCCTGAAGAGGCAAAACTTAAAATAGTTTGAAACAGGCTATAGAATACTGAAAGTAGAATTGTATGCCTGCTAATAGGATTTGCCATATGAGCAAATTCCACATGTTTTTGTGCTGACTCTTCCAGATGCATCATCGTTATCTTATTATAAAAGACTTGGGTCCTGGCTTTTGTAAAAGCAACTCAGCTCTCTATTATACTGAGTTCCCTAAAGCCCTCTTAGTCTAAATGGAGGGATGCCAGAGCACTGACAGTCAGGAGGCAACTTTAAAACTTGTTGCAACCAGTGCTAAATAAATGTGTAGCCTTTCTAGGCTTTCTGAGATATCAGGTAGTAAATTGATCAACACAATTTGAAAGCACCTGTATGAGTAACTGAAGGTTTCAAGTAGCGCTTTTAATAGGTGGCATTTAGAAACTGAACAGTATATGAGAACCAGAAAGTGAAACTGAGCACACAGTCATTCCAAGTGATGGAAATGTACAATGCAAACAAACAAGATGGAAGATAAGTCTTTGAGATCTCACTTTTAATAATAATCAGGCATACAATGAGGAAAGGCCACAGTTCAATTGGTTTGACACTATCCCTTTTAAATAGATCGTGCACAATATTTCTACAAATGTAACAGTAAACTATGTGATTCATGACACTTACGCATGGATCAGGCTGGACAAATCTGACAGGCCACCAACACCTGCAGCAGGGCCACCGATGGCATTTGACATCATCCCCGACATCCTGGAACAGTTAGCACAGTTTTGGCATTGGGGTATGCAGGAACCTTTATAGTAAGCAATAAACTGTAGTTCTTTGTTGAATTGCTGGGAGGAACTAAGCTGTAAGAAGAAGAAACTGCAGTAGTTCTACTACAGTAAGCAAAAATAAAATTACATTTCCAGGAATTCAGTACCATATACATTTTCTCTTGTAATTCAAAACCCTAAAGACATTTGTTTCAATGGTACTCCATTTTAATACTTACAGTTGTTGAACTTGGGGATTCTGCATTAAGCTTGCTGCCTAGAATAGACAATATATAGCTGAATTTATAACACGTTTTCTACTTAGGTATCACTGAAGAAAATGTGAAAAACAAACACAAGGTGTATTCTGTATTTTATTACAAAATTAAGCTAAGTTTATGTCCAGAGATGTATGGTCCCCAGCAAAAAGAATCATTACAGGGAAGTATTTGAAGGATATGAAGCTAAGACTTTTTTTTTTTTAAAACATGTTATACAAGAAATTCTCATTGGACATCAAAAATATGACAACAGGACATCAAACATAAAAACCCTGTACCCTAAAGCTAAAAATAAATAACATAAGGCTTACTGGTACTAAGGTGTTCTGGAGGGCTTTTTAGAGAAAGGTCTGTATTTTGTTGATTCCCAGACTGGATAGATCAGTTTTGCAACTATTATTACTAGTGGGAATACGCTGTTAAGACTACAGCCAAATGAACAAACTATTGCAGAACAAACCAGACTGTGGACTTACTTTGCACCATGGTTTTGTAGTAACATATATGTTCTTTGACAACTTGTCTATCATCTTTCTTTGTAGTAAGCATGAGGTTATTTATATTTCTCATTCATAACGTACCTCAAAAATTCTGTTGTGTTTACTGTAGTGTAAGAATGTATAGGGACAGAGGCTACAGAATAAGCCAGGTGATGGTTTAAAGTTTGTAATACAATTCCTACAGAAATCAGTGGCTGTTAAGATCAACAGGCACAATGCAGTATCTGCTCATTCACTACTAAACGCACTACAAAAACCAGACATACACAATATTAGTTGGCCAATATATCTCCATACAACCTGTCAGAAGTCAGCTGTTTTCTCTAGTCTACATTTGGATATAAAATACCAAATAAAGATCAATTCTGAGGGAAGTACAGGCCTTTTTTTCTTTCTCCCATCAGTAACAGCTTTGTTCTATGTTAGGGGCCCAAAAGGAGGCCAGAAATAGCTTTCTCAAGGTCAGTAAGTCACTATTTTCCTTAAAAGAACAATGACAATAATCCCCACCCCCCACCACGACCACCACAGGAAAAGTTTATTCATTCCTGGCCGAATGCCCTGTGTTCTGTTCACTTGACCTGGCATCTTCTGGAAATGATACAAACAATCCCTTCCTCACAGTTAGCTCCATACTGAAGAGTACATCTTCAACTCTAAACAGATGCAGACTGTCTGAGTAAGTCATGTGGCCAGTGAAGTGGTACATACAGTTCCAGTGCTATTTCATCACTAATGCCATTGCAGAAGTCACTTGCTTCTTCCTTTGCTTACCATCTCCATACCACAGTATCAGATGTATTGATCTCTGTTTTTTGTGCTGAAGCATTGGTTGAAATGTCCTACCCTAGAGAAGCTACCAGAAGGGTAGTAAAGTTTTAACTGGATCCTCGAAGGAAATAAGTATTTTTTGCATTTTTTTCCTTCAAATTCCATTCTTCAAAGTTAATTCATACCATTTGGCTTAGACAGCCATGCACAGAGAAAACTACTGAGGGATAAAACCACAATTTGCCAGCACACTAGAAGTAAAGGAAAGCACTGTATATTACTTACAATCACTATTTGCACATCTCTTGAAGTATTACACACTTAAGGATGTCAGGGATAATTTGAAAGGGCAAGAACAAAAACGTATCCTGGGTAGTTCTCCCCAGGCAGTTACTTAGTCTCTGGTAGACTGCATCTGAAACAACAGCTATTCATTTAAGATGGAATTTCTTTGTAATTGCTGTTAATTGCTATATGGTGAATAGAAAAGATACTGTTGACAAGCATTTTGCTGTTCATTCCATCTATAAAAACAGCATAGCTATCTACATATATCATTGTTCATAAGCAGGATACAATCAGTTGGAAATCAGGCAGGCATTAGAGGAGATTTATCCTCCACTTCTTGGTTTGAGTGTAAAATGACTTTGAAAAGTTTAAATGCAGTATAGTGCAACTATTGCCCATTATAATAAGCATTAAAATCACTTGTGATATTACATAAGAGTTGTTCTTAAAAATTCAGTCTTAAAAACAATGCAATGTAAAGCTTGAAATGTACTCACCATACTAATGAAGGCAGGATTGTTTATCAAGCTTGCCATGTCAAAACTCAGTCCAGTTCCAGTCTGAAAACAAGTAAAAATTGAAGGTAAGTTTACCTCCAAAGTCCCTGTTAAAATCATTGTTAATAAATAGATGCAGAGCTAACTTACAGGACTGGACATGTCTCTTAGTTTCTGTTCTGCTATTTTCAAATTTGACTTGTAAGAGTCATTTTCTGGATCAAGATCCAGTGCTTTTTGGTAACTGGTAATTGCTTCTTCATATTTATTCACTGAGGTCAGAGCCAACCTAATGTGAAATAAAGAAATCCCGGGTAGAACATAAATGACCATCAAAAGATAATGATACATTTTCTGCTCCAAGTAAAACATTATCTCACAACTAACTCTCCTCTTGAGTACTAAGATAAAGGAAGTTTTGCTGTCATGCCTCTACTGCTTAGTGTAAGCCTTTATTATAGCAGAACGGGTGATCCCTCAGGAACTCATCTTGCATTGTCTGTTCCGTATGTATGCAAGTTTCATTAAAAACTCTTTGGCATTATCAAGTGATTTAGTCTCTGAGAGCACAAGCTGGATCCAATATGAGCTCAGAAATTCCTCTAAATGTTTCTTCTAGTCCTTTTGATCCAAGAGATTATTCAGAAGGGTATATTCAGAAGGTAAGTAGGGTGAAGGTATTCTTAACATAAGTTGTGCAGCTTCAAGAAACCAAATAGTAGAACCACAAGTTTCAGTCTAACAGCTTTTTGCACTGGATCAGTTGCAAGGTTCTCTTGGATTTTCTACTTCACTGCTTGACAAATAGGTTACACAGGTGTATTGGGTTTACGTGGCAGTGGCAAGGGTTTGGCAGCAGGGGGCTGCAGGGCTGGCCTCTGTGAGCAGAGCCCAGCAGCTGCCCCAGGTCAGATCAGAGCCAGCTCCAGCCGGCTCCAAAAGGGACC
>VXAA01003302.1:216134-229856 GCA_013399115.1 Anseranas semipalmata | reverse complement strand
GATGGGCCCCGTGGTACGGACCCATATGGGAGCAGTTCTGGAAGAGCTGCAGCCTGTGGGAAGCCCACGCAGGGTCAGCTCGGGAAGGACGGCATCCCGTGGGAGGGACCCCACGTGGAGCAGGGGCAGAGAGTGACCGTGAAGGAGCGGCGGAGACGCAGCGTTAGGGACTGACCGCAGCCCCCATTCCCCTTCCCCTGCACTGCTCAGGGGGAGGAGGTGGAAGAGGGTGGATGGGGGAAGGTGTTTTTAGTTTGCTCGTAGCTTCTCACTGTTCTAGTCTGCTAGTGATAGGCAATAAATTATATTAATCTCCCTATGCTGAGTCTGTTTTGTCTGTGACAATAATTGGTGAGTGATCTCCCTGTCCTTACCTCAACCCTTGAGCCCTTTTCATTGTATTTTCTCCCCCTTTTCCTTCTTTTGAGAAGGGGGAGTGAGAGAGTGGTTGTGGTGGAGTTCAGCTGCCCAGCAGGGTAAAACCACCACAACAGGACAGTAGCAATATCTGTAAGAAACCCTTCTGTCAGAGAAGGCTGCTTAATGTTTTGAAAAAGATTCTTCTCCAGCAGCTCAGGAGAGCACAGCATGCATTATCTACTACTTTTGAAACAATATTTGTTTTCAAATTTGATTAGTTCCTGCATTTAAAAATTATCTTTCTTTGAGCTATTCCAGAAGTCCATCTGGTTGCAGTTTCAATTCTGTCTTCTGCTATATATTCAATTTATGCTGATCACAAAGCTAACCTGATTTTTTCCACATTTTGTGAAAGATATGTGTAACCTACATTCAACTATTATTTAGTACTCCAGTTCCCCTTCAGTATGTGCTGAGCTACACAGACTGTGTTGATAAGCCTGTGCTAATACCCACTAACAGACCTTAGTCTTTTATCTAAGACAAGAGAGCTCAGTGTGTTAGATACATCAGTCACAGTCATTACTCTCAGTCATAACCAACTCAGTAACAGTATGAAAATCCAGGGTTTTCCAGTAACATTTCTGGAGGAACCCATGCAATATTAAAGTTTTCTCCCTTAACACAGTTGCTCTTATAAACAGCATTCTCCCTTTTGACCCATTAATTTGCCAAAACAGTTTCTGACCAGAGAAGTGCAATCAGGTATTTCTGTGATGCAATTGTGCTTATTTATGGAGAAAGTACGTTAAATTTCGCTTCTTGGAACACGCGTCAGAACAACAGGCGAGTTTCTCTGCTCACAATTCCAGACCCACCTCTTACCCAGAGGAGTACTCTCTCAGGATCCTTTCTGCAACCCATACAGAATTTCCGTCAAATCCTTGGAAAAACTGATATGCCTATCTAATGCAGTCAGAAAACCTAGCTTTCTCATAAGGATTTTTTTTTTTTTGAGATGCTAGTTTATGCACTTATTACTAAACAAGCACTGTTTTCTCATTCAGCCTGTGCCAAATATATTATTCTTTCAAGCTGCTGAGTTAAGCAACAACCTGTAGCTGAGAATATATCCTCTGATAAAGCAGTCAGATGAAAAAAGAGAAGCTTGATTGCCTGAGAATGATCCCACTTACACTGTTTATCAAAGGGCACACTGCTCTTACATCCAAAATTCTAAAATAACCTGCAATTTCCAATTAAATCAACCTGTAGTTTCCCTCCAGCTCACTGAAATCTGGGGATCTTGGGTTCTGCTATATACAGAAACAATCTAAAGAGAGTTATATAGGAGAAAAATTAAAAGTCCCTAAAATTTTAAACAGAACCAACTATGCACTAGACCCTCTCAAAGGCTACATGTGTACTAGTAAAATAAACTGTGTCTGGGGAGGTTTTCAAATGACAGAATTCCATCATCTTTGATCTTAAATAAATGCCCCCTGGCATGGTGTTGTCCCAGGCCAACTAGCCCAAACAATTTTGGGGCATGGTTCAGAAGTTAACACTGGCCAAGGCAATTTAGCAATAGGCAGTTTGGATGTGGTCCCTCCATACTGCAAACCAGATTTTAATAATATGGACATAGGCTATTTGGTGCCAACTGACCCCAAAGAACAATCCCAAGCATTTTTTAATTTACTAGTATAGATAAAACCACAAAAGCCAAAAGTCTGAATGAGCATTCAGCCCACACCTTCGCAATATGCTTGATTATTGAAAATGCAAGCCTACACATCTCAGAAGAATGGCCCTCCACTCAAGTAGATATCTCGTTCAGGAGAACGTTCCTGACATTTATTTCAGATAGCACTTAATCAGACCCTCTGCCTAAAGGGACAATCCTGTCAACCCCTCCCTCAGATGGGACTGAAAAAAAGTGCTAAAGGGACATAGCTTAGTCTTGCTGAAATATCTGCTTCCTGAGAGCTACTGAACAGAAAAGTCAAACCTCTACTGCTACTGCTGAAGCCCCAGTATTTTAAGGATTCTGTTTCCTAACAGCATCATTAACAGATTCTCTTTTCCAACAGCAGAATTTTTATTACTCAAAATTAGATAGGAGATAAAGAAAAACACAGGATGACTTCCTAAACTAAATTTGCAAAATTGATAAACTGAAATGAGGGGAAAAAAAAAAAGCAAACTGATAGGGTCATCTTCAGAAAATTGCTACACTTTCAGAACAACGTCAGCTAAGTAAAACAACACAGCTCCACTCATTTCAGAAAGTGTATGGTGATTTACATGTGGGTCTCCAGCATTTACTCAGATTTCTATTAGCTTACCCCATTCTCCCATATGCTTTGCTGTACTTTGGGTCTATTGCTATGGCTCTCTCACAGTCCTTTATTGCTTCACTGTAGTTGTTGAGTTTACTTTGAGCAGCGGCCCTAGGAGTAAGTGGGGAGGGAAAGGAGAGAGCTTAGTCAAAAAAAAAAAAAAAAGACAAAACAAACAAAAAAAATAGAAAAACACCACAGTACCAGCAAGAACAAAAAAGCTTAGGCATTTGCATGTCAATGACTAACTTTAGACACGTTCAATCTTACTGACTTCTCATTCACTATTTAGGCAATGCCTCAATTTTCCTCAATCAAGTAGGACCAGCAAACGTTCTGAATTAAGTACGTGCTTAGGTGCATTGCTAGACTGGGCTTTGGAGAACACACACTAATCTTTGAGGGTGCAAAGGAGCAATAATTCTAAAACTGTTTTAGATCCAGTATATGACTATGCACAAAATATATCGGAAAACCGATTGCATGAAGTGAAACTCTCAAGTAGTAGTTTACATAAAGTCATGATTTAAACAGAAGTATTCTACACAATTGCACTTTTCCAGTAAGGACTATACTTTTACTGCAATTCAAAGGAATATTGTGATTTTTCTCTGCTCTCTTTTTTTTTAGCAGTTATGAGCCTGTGCTTCAGAAAACACAGAACTGCCTTTCATTAGGAACCACCCCACTTACTTTCTGAAGTTGACTTCAGGATAATGATCACAAGGGAAATAACAGCTTCACACTAATTTTGAACTGAAGCCATATTTCTTTTACATACACAACTGCACCTCAGTAAAACTTACGCTTGCAGATAAATTGGGATGACACTTCTTAATCTCTGAATTACTAAATTAAAATTGTATCTCCATGCCAGACAAATACTAAATGCTGTGGTTATTTATGCAATAAGATTAAAGACTTGCCCCAAACTAAAAAGGCAATTGTAATAATTAATAGTCAAAATTTTCCCAGTTTGAAAAGTCTCAAAATACTCTAATTAGTTCTTCTTTGACTAAAAAACTATAGTAGAAATGACAGTATTTCCATTGCATGAAGCACTGTTTTTTTTTTCTTTTTATTAGGAATGTTAGATGCTACAATCATCACTGTATTCAATCCTTTCTCCTGTGATAACCTCAAATTGGATATTTTTTTCTGACTTTGATTAAAATCTTTTCTGAATGGACTACTTACACCTTTTAAATATTTAGGATACTTAACAGTTGTCTAGCTCTGCAGATGCCAGTGAGATTTATGGATAAAAACTGGGGATAATGCTTAGTCTCTCATGTGTTTGAACACAAAATGTTCTTTCCATACTTACAAGAAAATTGTATGGCCAGTAAAACTTCAATGGCATCTAATCTCTCTCTTTCTCCCACTGCTGTGAGTAAAAAGCAATGCTGTTGAAGGCAATTAATTCTTGATGGATTCTTTTCTAGCTCAAATAAGATAAGAATAAGGCCTATGTTTATTCACATACTGCATCCCTCTGGGAACTCCAAAGAACTGCCTATCTTCTTTTAAATAACTTTGTATAATACTGGGCTCACTGGCATCAAGATTCATTTTAGTCCTCACAAATGTAGTATGTGATGATGTAGCACACCAAAGAGTGAAATATTTCCACTCTTTTGACAATTATATATTTGCTCATTCTACTGAGGAAGCTTTCAGTTATTTTGGAAGACTTTTGAATCAGGTTTTATGTTAACATTTTATACCTAAAATCACTTACGTGATCACTTTTCCTCAACAAATGTAGATGATTTACATTTTTAACTACTGTCTTAAAGATGTAAAATAATATTATTATGCTGTGCATTCCCTTTCTCTTTACGCTTGCCATGAAACACTGAGTCATTCACTTGCATTTATCACAAACTAAACTCTGGAGTGATGGAAGCACAGGCCCCAGAAAGGAAAAATTCATGGCATACAGTGCCATAAGGCCAGGTTGACTGCACTCAAGTTAGTAAGTCCTTCTGGAAACAGATGCACTGAAGAGTAATGAGCAGAGGGGCTCTAGAGGCAGGGCAGCTTCAGTAGGGCTCACAGATTATACTGCTATTGTTCTTATGCTGGTCCTCAGGGCAGTACACTGAAAGTGCATGCTGCTGCTGCTGTTAAGATAACATGCCCTTCCAGACTTCATCTGGTCCAGCGTCAATACTACAGTGAAGAATTGATTATACAATGAAACTACAACAACAAAGTCTTGTTGTTTTTCAACAAGTCATGCATAAAAATGCTGAGTATTTATACAATCTTTTAACTCTCCAAAATGCTATACCCATATTAATGCTATTTTTTCCAAGGGAAGTCAATACTATAGGAGACAGAGTTGGCAGACGAGTCAATAGACCACCACAAAAAAAAAAAAAGGCTCTTATTACTCTCAACAAACTGGGAACCACAGCCTTCATCATGATTAATATAGACATCCTAGCTCACAAAAAACTGAAATCAAGTGTTACAAATAATTTTAAAGCCCATATTGCACCTACTGATTCAGATATGCTGAATTAGCTCACTTTTGCTTTAGATCTGCTACAAATTTAACATGTTAACCTCCAAATAGCAGTTCTTTCTAGCCTCACGGTTCTTTGATCTACTTCATATTTTATCTTTAAAATAATGTCTGTGAAGTTTGGGAATAAAAGGTGTGTATTATTTTGTTCTTACCTGTTGCAGTAATAGACTGCATTGTTTGGATCCAGTTCTATAGCCCTAGTGTAACAATCCACTGCAGCACCATAGTTTTCTTCTTTCATATGATTGTTACCTGCAATAAATTACAAAAAGCTCTTAAGTAGTTAAAAGATACATCACTATGTATGAAAAAAGTACAGAAGCCACATCATCCTAAATAAGGCAGTTCTGATGGCACTTCTGTGAGATACGTTCTTTTAAATACAATTGGCATGGAATAAAGGAAATAGAAGTATCTACTATGTCTGTAAAGTTTATTATGTACATTGTAGTCCATCACATAAGCCTTCCTCTTCTCTTTTTTTTTTTTTCCTATTTCACACTTTCCAGATAGTTTCTGCTGTTAAGCAAAGATCACTTTGCTGAGAAGTATAATTGTAATTGCAGTTCCACTCTAATATAGATTCATCAGTTTTAACTAACTTTGCAAGCCTCATCATACAATAGGCCATATGTTAACTCCTTTCTGATCTCGCATCTACCAAAAACTTCCCTATAACTACTCATTTAATACGGGAAATAAAAGCAAAAACCAAGCACATAAGCCCCATTTGTGTGATGTCACATAGTTTTTTCATTAAGATAATGAAAAGCATATGTAGCATGAGCAATCTAAAATGATGCAGAGGTGAAATGACCCCAGATGGAGCAAATCACTTAGTCCTCTTACAACATAACAATCACCAGTGAATATAAAGTGAAGTTTTTGTATAGGTTGTGTTGCCCAGCCCACCTGCTTTACTACCACTATCCATGATAACCAAAAAAGTCCTAAGAAATAAACATCTTGTGCTCTTATATGTTAATCTACAAACCTTCATCCTTCAGTTGGTCAGCCTTTTCAATATCCTCTGGTAAAGAATCTGAGAGAGGCAGCATGTCATTCTGTATGTAAACGAAACAAGTTTTTTTTCATTAAAATATAAGCCCTGATTATACTAAAAACTTCTTTCATCCTGGACACCATTCCATCAACAAGCAAACAGATTTCCTGTATCGCAGAGGAACATCACTAAAACATTTTTAGAAGAGAAAGATAGCTTGCTTTCTAACACCAAAGAAACCTTATGGCTCATCACACTTTTTAAGGAAGAAGAGAGTTGATAAGTCCCTACAATCCCTGGTGGTTTCTGTGCATCCTGTACTGAGAACATCCGGCTAACACATATTATTAGTATGAATTTTTTAAGTTCCAATTTCAAGGTTAGTGCTTATGGGCAACTTTTTAAAACTGAACAACTAAATTATTTCCAGAAGGGAATGAGAAGCATCAGAAAACTGTCGATTCAAGCACTCAAACTCAAGCACTTTGCAGACAATTACTTCTGGGAATTACAAAATGCTTAACTGAGGGATAAAATCCTTCAAGTGAGAACTAGACATCCACTGTTTAGTAATATTCTATATTGAATTGTCCTTGTCTAGTTCAAATTAATTCCTCCCACTGTCCCAAAAGATTCTCATTCTGCCAGCGTTTATGGAAATTTCACTTTTTTCCTGTTTTCCTTAAGTTTCCACTTTTTTTTTTTTTTGACCTACACAGCACTTCAAGGTTGTATATACAATACAAAATCTTATCACATACTGGCAGAGTAACTCCAGAATTTAAATTACATTCTTACCTTGTGGAAAGAATTTGTGAACATTTCTATCAAATGCTGTGGAGGTGCAAGATGAGTATCTTCTGGGTTAATCTTAAAAACAGTCTCCAGGCACTGAATTGCAACTTACAAGAAAAAAAAAAATTAACTCACTGGTTTCTCAACAGAAGTGTAATTTAATTAATTTATTTATAAAGATGTGATTCACTTCCTTAATTTGGAATGCATCATAAAATAAAGAGAGGCTCCCTGATCCCCAGAGAACTGCCATAAGCTATGAAAAAAATCTTTACATAGTTCTGCCATTATTCTTAAACCAATTTCTAATTTTAATTTCAATTCTCTCAATCATTTGATAGCTTTTTTAAACATAAAAATACAAGTATTTAACAAAAGCATGACAACTCATAATACAACTGTGCGTCACACATCCCATCTCAAAATATCACAACCAAACTGCCACAGATTTGTGTAACACAATAGAAGAAAATGGCTAATCTTAATTTTACAGAATAAATGCAAGATACTTATTACTCTTATCTTTTCTGAAAATATATTCATTTGAAGACACTGTTTATTAATAAAATACTTCACTCATCACAAGCCTTTATCCTGTAAGAAAATACATCTACAGTATCCTTTCACATGTTCTGTCGTGTAAGGATTAAATGGCCCTCCCAATCCTGCAATAATCTACATACACTCACATGAAGCAATTCTAAAAAAAAAGTAGGCCAAATACCAAAATGAAGTTTCAAATGCGGTCACATGTTTTCAGACAAAATAAGATAAATGGCAATTACTATATATAGTTCTGTATACACATATATTCGGTTAATTATACTATCTCAAATTATATCGATACTTTCCCTATCATCTTGAGAATCCACTAGAATGTGTACCATTCCAAGGTATATCATCTAAATGTTTTAGACTGAAAACTGAGGAGGACCAAAGAAGAATCTTCATAAAGCCCAGTTTGAACAGAAAAATGAATTTATGTTATATTTTATAGATATGACATTTTAAACCTGAACTAGAGATAACTGGGAATAGCTGAATTCAAACTAAGTATAAGTAAAAACTGAATTCTTAAAATGAATTTCATTCCAACATTAATGTAATAAATATAATTTGAATTCTTATTTGCATTACAGGGGACCTGAATGCTGACCCCAAATTAAAAGTAAAATTACTGAAAGCTAACAACAGCAAGGCCAGTTTGAGGAGCCAGCTACATCACAGCTGAGAGAAAGAAAAAAAAGTAAACCTGTAAAATAAACAGTAAAACTTTGAAGATGTAACTTTTTTTTAAACTCTCATAATATACAATAGAAATGATTCAGAAAAAGTTAAGTACAACAAAATTAACGTTGGTAATATGTAACACTAATTGAATACATGGTTAAACATGCATGCAACTTGCTCCTAGATCCTACAAATGTTAAAAATTCATCAGTTTGCCCCATTCTAAATTACTCGGTAGGAGTGCTGAAGTATTTGGGTTAAAGTTCTTTGTCTCCTGCTATGTAGAAAAACTTATAGTAAAGTGAGCACTGATTATGCTGAATTCTGAATTATATATTAACAGTACTCCTTGTTAGGCCTATCATAAAATCAGTAGAATTACATGTCTAGTTTTTCCCTATATGACTTAATAGGAAGCCACTGCCAATAATATACTTATCAATTTTTCCCTCAAACTTATTTTCACCTGAAGGCATTCCCTTTCCTGAATGCCTCACTTCATTTACAGTTTTACGTAAATTTAAAATACAACCTTTTCCTTTACCTTTCTCAAGGCATTGCCTGTAACATTAACTCTTTATCTGACAGGAGATTTTTGCAAAGTGCAGCAGTGCAACTTAAACAAAATAATCCTGAGTATATTTTCATTACCAGGAAGTATTTCCATGAAATAAATAATCAGTTGTTAGAGTGAAGTCTTACATTTCTCCTTTAACTAAAAAATGGAACTTATAATCCTTGTAATACCTCACAGGTAAAACAAAAATAAGAACTCTTATGGGATGAATCCATAGGTTAGACTAACAACCACTGGTTAACAGGTAAGCCAACAACAGAAATCTGTGTAAAAATAAACATTGCCAAAGCTGAAACTTTTCCAAATCAGATGATATATTAAGTTGTGAAAAGATCAATAACTACCCTGTTTTAACATACTGAAGTAAAAACCTGGCCCAGTAAAGTCAAAGGGGTGAAGGTATGTTTTTGTCTGGAATGTATCCCACTACCCTGTTACCAAAGTGAGGCACTGTGAGCTGCCACGGGCTCGCAGTCATCAGAAAGTTGGCAAAGACTTACAGCACCATATGAGCTATCCATTGCAGAGGCCACAGTTATCTGTTCTCCCTGTTACCTCCACCATCACACACACTTTCAGAGACCTAGGCAGCTGCTAAAGCTTGTACTGACCACCTCAAAAAACATGCAGATCCCTACCTCCCCACTGAACAGCTGGGGCTGACGCCAACACCTACTATGTGGCAACAGGAGCACCTGGACTGTGCTGGAGCCCAGCTCAGCATCCGCAGCGCCACACAGCTCCAGGATCTTTTGCTGTCCAAGCACAAGCTACGAGCAACATCAAGGCATCACAGCAGACATGCAAGCTGTTGATCACTGAATAATGAATATTAACTGGGCTGCTGAGGTATCATGGTTTTGGCTGGGATAGAGTTAATTTTCTTCACAGAGGCTTGTAGGATGCCGTGTTTTGTATTTAGGATGAGAATAATGCTGATAACACACCGATGTTTAGCTGTTGCAGATCAGCGCTCACACAGAGCCAAGGACGTTTCAGCTCCTCGTGCTGCCCTGCCAGCAGGAGGCTGGGGGTGCACCAGGAGCTGGGAGGGGACACAGCCAGGACAGCTGGCCCAGGCTGGCCAAAGGGGTGTCCCATGCTACATGGTGTCATGGTCAGCAGTAAAAGCTGGGGTGAAGAAGGAGGAAGGGAGAGATGTTTGGAGTGATGGTGTTTGTCTTCCCAAGAAACCCTCACACGTGACGAGCCCTGCTTTCCTGGCAGTGGCTGAACACCTGCCTGCCGATGGGAAGCAGCAAAGAATTCCTTGTTTTGCTTTGCTTGTGTGCGCAGCTTTTGCTTTAGCTGTGAACTGTCTTTGTCTCAACCCATGAGTTCTCACACTTTTACTTTTCTGATTCTCTGCCCCATCCCACCTGGGGAGAGCGAGAAAGCGGCCATGTGGTGCTGAGCTGCTTGCTGGGGCTAAGCCGTGACATGAGGCCCGTTCAGTACTCAGTGTCAGCTTGCTTCATCTCACACATCACTGTCCGCCACCTCAAGTATTACATGCATCCCTCACCTTAAAGGGTACATTCCACAGTTTTGAAAACACTGCCTTTGAGAACTCACTGCAGTACACCCATCTCAAAAGTAAGAAAAAAAAAAAAATCACAGCCTTGTGCACTTTGTAGAGAGCTTCTGCTTCAATCCTACAGAAACAGGTGTTACAAACTGGAAAAACTTGTAGAAACTGTAAATAGCAAAGAGAAATAACTGCCACTGACTAAAATATAACTTAGAAGAAGTGAAGTTGCCAATTCATACAGTAGGGTTGAGCATTAGAACACAGATATGTATCACTCCTCTAGATCCTGGATTGTAGAGGAGTATATTTCTCCAGTCTACCTTCTGATTACTCTGCTTTCTCAAATTAAGGCATTTTTATTCATCATGTAAGCACAAAATTCCAAGAGGAAATTTACACTGTCATTGACATCATTTTATAATACAAACTTGCAGAATGCAAGAGTTTGAAAACATGCTAGACTTATATTTTGATAAAGTCTCAATTTCATTTGTAATGTTCCATCTCTTTTTGTTGTTTTGTGGGGAATGGGAACTATTTAAATTACTTCTCGGTACAGATACTTATCATACGGTGTTTTGTCTTTTCACAGACACCAATGTACATAAGGTACCAATGAAAAACATCAGTCAAATTCTTTCATCCCTTATGTCTTCACCTGATATTAACTAATTCAATGGGTAAGACTCAGGCTATTGCTATTCCATGTCAGTAAAGATATTTTACACAACTGACTCAGTTATTCAGAATGCCTGCCTTTGATCCTCTAACACATAGCATATGGTACCAAACTGCTGGCAGGGTACAGCTCTAAAATTAGGATTTCATATCTGTATTAAAATGGTAAATTTTACATCAGCATTTAAGCACAAGTGAGGTTTTGTAATAGTTTTTTTGTTCAGAAAATAGAATCATAAAATTGTTGACTTCTTCAAATAAGCATTGGCTAAGGCTTCTCTAAGACAGGTAATTAGGTGAACCTTCATAGGCATAACCCAATGTTTATCAGCGTTATTATAAAAACAAAAGGAATATTCGTCGTCTCGCATTGTATGATTTCCAAAAACTTTGCTTTCTTTCATCAGCTGAACAGAAATTTACTATCACAATACCATCATAACTTGATACAGGTTAAATTCATAGATGACCATCAGTTTTCAAATGTACAAAATGCTCCAGATTCTGATGTAAAACCAAATCTGTGGAATATCCTTTGAACAGCATGCTACAAATGTTTCTTTCTTGCTTCCATCAGTAAATTATAACCACACTGTAAAAAACAATAGGCACCGGAGGGAAGAACATTCCAGGTTTCCCTTTTAAACGCCTCTCGGTCTCAACTCCTTAAGTTTCGGGTAACTCAATGATCCTGGATGTTGCTTATTGCCCTGCTAGTTCTAGGTTTCCCTTTCTTACCTCCAGTCATCCTCCCATTGAGTCATACAGCCAAAGACTGCTTAGAACAGTGCACAGGGTCTTTTAAATAGATGCAATGAAAAGCTCATTGAGGAATACAAATCTTTTTGTTCTTCTCTTGCTTAATTCCACATTGTGATAGCGCCTCCCATGCAATGTCCAGGAATTAGAGAAAAGGAATGAGAGCAATATGAAGGAGAAAGATACTATGAAGTACAAACGTTAGTGAATGTCTCATTTCCTCTGTTGGTTGGCAGAGGAATATGCACAGAAGTCCATCTTTCTGTCGTTATGTCTTCTGTTACTAGAAACTATACTAAACTGAAAATATTTGCTACCATGTGCTCTTTGGAATAGCTATTTATGTGAAAAAGCAATGTAAAGCATTTATTTGATTTTCCCCTATTCTTAGGTTCTTTCAGATTTCCATCATAAATTATCCAGAATTCTAGTAAGTATGAAACAGGAGGTCTTCCCATATGCAAAAACCCATATGTGGTCATTTACATTTTACATCCTCCCTGGCCAGCACAGCTACCATCATACATGCAAAATGCAGAAGGAAACCAAACATAAAAGTAAAGTGAAAAAGAATCAGCTGGCAGAAAGTTGCAGGATACATACGCAAATCATTCTCATAGTTTGCATTATGGTATTGCCTAACTTAATGTGATTAAAAGTATCTGTTGCTTAAAATTAAGATAGTACAAATTTCATAACTTTTGAACATTTTTAAAATGAGAGATGTTTTATAATTAATAATTTCACAAATATTAAGATCATGATCTTATTCTCATACAACACTTTGTGGTGGTTTCAGGTAAGTCACTTCAGTTACTTTCTATGGTAATATACATCAAATAATTTAATGTCTGTATAGTACCTACCCATGTATTACCACCTTTATCACTTACCTTCCAAGCTTTCTTGTTCATCTGGAGTGAAAGTATCAATCTGACTCTGCTCTCTCAAGAAGTGGATGACAGCATAAACCAAGCGCTTGACCGATGACATTTTGAAATTGATGAATTTCTCCTATGTCTTAAAAAGAATAGGATCTCATATTTCAGGAAAAAAAAAAAAAAAGGAAGAAAAGCTTTATAATATGACAGGATGTGTGCTTTGGGCCCACTCGTAAATTCCTAGAGTATTCCAACTTCCCACTGACCTCAGTAAGAAATGCACACAAAACAAGAAAAATCATCCTTCACACGAAAGCTGAAGAAAACAACAAACTGTATGCGTTACAGGGAATCCTGCAATCCTGTAGTCTAACTACCAGCAAAACAGCACAGATTTCCTCCCATTCATTCCTGCAGGAGAGGTCACCGAGGATAATTCAGCAACTAATTTCTGAAGGATGTAGTTTGGATTTTATTGCTAAACATAGGCACTTTGGAGCAGGAATACACGCTTAAGCCACAATCAATTAAACAGCCCCGCTGATAACTGCAATGACGTAACGAAGCACACTTTAATAACCGCTATTCCATTGTCCAACGCTGTGCTGCTGAGAGGTGCACGTTCACTCCGGGCACAGAACTGGCACGCCGTGACCTCGCCGCACACCTGCGACTGGTGACACCGGGGGCTCAGTCCGATGTGCGCTCGGCACCGGCTGGGAGTTACATAACTTTCGGGAAAATTACGTTTCCAACTTCCCGAGCTGTTTTCCCACCAGCCGTTTCGATGCAAACGGGCACAACCTCACCCGGCCGTGCGGGGCAAGGAGGTTAAGGAGCAGCCCGGCACCAACGCCGCCAGGGCCGAGCCCCCGCCGAAGGACGCCCCCTGTTCCGCCGCCCCCGAGAAGCCGCCACGGGGGGGAGGCGGCTGCGGGGGTGCTCCCGGGCCGGGCTCCCCGCAAGGAAGGGCCGAGCGAGCGGCCTCGGGCAGCGCCGGGTCCTGCGGGCTCCCCCGGGCCCCCGCCAC
>VXAA01003302.1:137796-210065 GCA_013399115.1 Anseranas semipalmata | reverse complement strand
TTTTTTTTTTTTAATTTAAGCACGACCGCTAGGTGGGGTCAAAGCACAGATGAAGCCCTGTGAATGCTGATTGCTGTTCCTGATGAGTATGGTCTTCACATCCACAATGCTGGCTTCCAGCATGCAGTGCTGGTTCTCCTGCAGCCTGCAAGACAACGAAGCATTTAACTAAGATCTTCTGTTTCAAAAGGTTGAAAGACCAAAATGGTCCTCCTGGTTCTCTTTTTTAAATTAGGAGCTTTACAAAGCTTCTTGCAGTAAATTACTAATTGAAAAATGAGTCCACTTACTGTGATTTATTTGCATCCTTGGGAATACCCCCCAAAAGCATATATAAGGTGCAACAAGAAAAACATCTTTGTTTGCCCTTAAAATATTTAAAAACTAGAAGATGGCATTGTATTTGGTGGTTTTGTGTATGTAAGGAACCTTCATATTTTAATAACATTTTTAAGATGAGAGCAATCTTTTCTACTTATGGAAGCGCACAGAAAGCATTAACATCCCATTTTGTTTGAAGTTGATATGTACAAACCTTTAGGAGTTTCAGTGCTAAATCATCTGAATTAAGAGATGTCTCTCTGCCTCTTTTTTTTTCTTTCTTTTTTTTTTTTTTTTAATCTCCTGTCTTGGCTTCCAATTTATCCCTGAAGCTGTAATACCAGACCTTTCATCAGCAGGGGATATAGTTTTCCATCCTACACAAAGATGATATATTCTGATATTTGCATGGCTACATGGAAGTGTCAGATCTATGAGCAAGTACAATAAACCTGTTTGTCTACATGTTCCCCAGAAATACATTTCTAAATACATTTTATTAGTCTGTAAAATCTCATTCATCATTGTAACTAATACCGCTTAGGTAAAGATTGATTTGAAAACTACAATTTAAGAGTCTTGGATGGAATCATAGCTATTCATATGTAGCAGAGTTAAATGAGACAGCAGACTTAAATCCTGGGCATATTATAAAGTGATCATCAGTAGTAGGAGCGCCTTGTGAACAAGGTTACAGATTTTTGTGTTTGCATTTTCTAAAGCTGGTGCTACCCTTTGCTGGTTCTGCTTCATAGGTTGTGGCTTTTTTATTTTATTTTAGTAGTGCATTATTACAAAGGGTTGTTTAGCATGTTCCAGTCATGGAAAATTGTTTTTAAACAAAAACAGACTTACTGTAAACATAATAAACATCTAAGTATTTACTGCACAAGTTAAAAGTCAACCTATGAGTTTAATTGCTTTGATTGTCTTTACAGCAGTTATGTGGGCCACTATATTGCTCTAATAGAGTATTATAAAGGTCATCCTCCTTGCTAAAATGAAATCATATTTATATTTTCCAGAAGCAGCAAGTAATCAAATTGTAGATTTGTTGGCAAAGTAAATTACTTGTTGTTCTAGCAAAAATAGCAATGATTGTGGTCTGTAACTTAGAAGTTCTGTTTTCTTCTTAAAAATCCTATTTTAGAAGTTGCTACTAAGCTTTTAAGTTATTATTCAACTTACACTCCTTTTGATAGAAAATATTAATGACAGCAATCATCTTGAGACTTCTTTGCTAGACTAAACCCATACATTTCATATGTATTGTCTAGCAGTAGTGCAGGCTTAGGTGGCTGTTGGCACTCTTTTGATCCTTCATTTATTCTAGCACAGCTGTTTTGAAGTCACACACTGAATAGGTGACGGAACTGATAAGCTGAAAAAAAGCTCCACCTCCCCACGCCGTTCCTTTTTTTGGTCCACTTGTGGATGACACCGAGCTGAGTGGTGCGGCTGACACGCCGGAGGGAGGGGATGCCTTCCAGTGGGACCTGGGCAGGCTTGAGGGGTGGGCCTGTGTGAACCTCATGAAGTACAGCAAGGCCACATTCAAGGTCAAGTGCACCTCAGTCAGGGCAATCCCAAACATCAGTACAGGCTGGGCAACAAGTGGTTAGAGGGCAGCCCTGAGGAGAAGGACTTAGGGGTACTGGTGGCTGAAAAGCTCAATGTGAGCTGGCAGTGCATGCCTGCAGCCTGGAAAGCCATCCGTATCCTGGGCTGCATCAAAAGAAGCGTGGCCAGCAGGTGGAGGGAGGTGATTGTCCCCCTCTGCTCTGCTGTTGTGAGACCCCACCTGGAGCACTACATTCATCTCTGGGGTTCCCAATATAAGAAGGACGTGGACCGTGCTTTCAGATTAGAGTAAGTCCTAAGGAGGGCCATGAGGATGACTGGAGGGCTGGAGCACCTCTCCTATGAAGACAGGCTGAGGGAGTTGGGGTGGTTCAGCCTGGAGAAGAGAAAGCTCCAGGGAGACCTTAAAGGGACCTAAAGGGGGCCTACAGGAAAGCAGGAGAGGGACTCTTTGTCGGGGTGTATAGTGATAGGACAAGGAGTAATGGCTTTAAACTAAAAGAGGGCAGGTTCAGATTAGATATAAGGAAGAAATTCTTTACTGCGAGGGCGGTGAGGCCCTGGAACAGGTTGCCCAGAGAAGCTGTGGATGCCCCATCCCTGGAGGTGTTTAAGGCCAGGCTGGATGGGGCTTTGAGCAACCTGGTCTGGTGGGAGGTGTCCCTGCCCATGGCAGGGGGGTTGGCCCCAGGTGATCTTTAAGGTCCCTTCCAACCCAAACCATTCTGTGAATCTATGATTCATTTTTCACGTGTATGCTACCCTGACTCCTTCTGAACTATGATCCTACCAGCAGTTACGCTGCCATCAGAGATGGAGCGGTGTACAAGGGCAGAAATGAGCAGCAGAGGGAGGAACGTGAAGGAAGAAGAATATCTTAAGCCAACACTTCTGCTGAACCTTATCCCTAACCCAGGCTTGTTTAGATAAGTCAACAGTTCTACACAGCACTGCAGAAAGTTGGGTGTAATGACTGAAACAGTTGAACTGGTCACTTCAGACACTAGCAAGAGCTTACCCAGTATACACGTAACCTTATTTACAGACCTACATTTGTTTATTCTTCTGTCTAATTTAAACTGAATCATTTTCTGATTGCTCAGTCCAAGTAATGGCTGGCTCTTCTGTAATGTTGCTGCCATTTACCAAAAGCAAGCCTTTTATATAATAATGGCAGCATGATGGTTCGTTTACTTTTTGAAGATCACTGTTTGCTATTGCATCTGGTTCCTACCATTATTAATATAATTTACTTAATTTATTTTCCAGCTTATATCTGGGAAGTTAAATTTTCCCTCAGTGGTACAATTTACAGTAATATTTTCTCTCTAATAACATGACAACTATACTTGCAGAGCATTTTTTAAACATTCATTATTATTTTGGCTATGCTACTCTCCTTTCTTATTTCTTTATGGTCTATTTAATCATTAATTTTGCATCTGGCATTGTTTCTTTGCTTCTCTCTTGAACAAATAAGACAAATTATCAATTTTATCATATGATATTTGAAGTTTGGGGAAATTATTTGTTTACAATTTTATGTAGACAAAGAATATGAAATACTAATCCACTGAAACACATAGCCAGGCTAAGATTTCACCTGTGCATATACTTTACTTGTATGTTGTTTTTCATTAGTCTGATGTGAGTTATATCGGCCCAAAATATAATCTCATCCACTAGCAGCTAGGTAACAACATGTGTTTTTACATGGTTACTTGACGTTGCGTGTAATGGTTGCATGTCCTGATTGTTTTTCCTTGACATTTTATGTTGCTGTTTTTGAAAGCCCCCATTCATTTGGTCAGAAGGACTTTTAGGTCCTTCTGAGTTTGTCTGGGCTTTGTTAGTCTCTACGAATGACTGCTTCGTTGTATCAGCAGGAGGAGACGAGGTATCAGCACTGCAAAACAAGGCTAGTTTTGTTCTGTTTACCTCTTTCTAACAGATACAGGCAATCACTTATTGATGGCTTTTATGGCAATCATTTATGAAGCTATCGATATTGACATGTATTCCTTAATGCAGCTAGCTAATATACTAAGAAAATCAGGTGGCCTAATCTTTTTTTGGTGCTTAAAAGCAGCACTCTGCAGCAATCAGGGGCCATTTATTAATTAAACTTGTCCAACTTTATTAATTAAACTTGTTTCAAAGGCTGAAGTTAATGTAATCTGTTGTTGCTGTGATCATTTTAATGATTGTTTCTGAGAATATGTTGTTGGTTAGTGGCAGAGCTGCGTTTTCTTCATGTCTGTGTGAAGGTAATGAACTGTAGAAAACTGTAAGTTCCCTTTGCAAAAGAGTATCTGCTTTATATCCTGCACTTTAACTTAGTTGTCAGCTTGTATGTTTTTGGGGTTATTGCTTTCCTTTGTTTCTGTTTCATTTCTATTTTGACCTTAATTTGGCACGTTTCATATTCTTTCTGGTATTTTCTGGAGGGGGGAGAGGGTAAGAGTTCAGAGCCTTGGAACTACTTTTATGGAGGTTCCCCTTCAGCGCCCATGAGATTGTGCCAGGGCTGCACTAGCAACGTGTCAAAGACCAGACATAGCACAGTCCAGTGGGAAGCAGACTTAACAAAGTGCTGTTCTTTAATAGATTCATAGATTCGGGGTAGAATTCAATAGTTTTTTGGGGATGGGAGACTATTGCATTCTGAGAATGCTAATACTTGCCCTTTTGCTTTCACGAAAGCAGTTTGATTTATCAGAAACTTCTAAATGAGATTCCAAGTTGCAGTAGTCCAGTGGAGAAGCAAGTAATGCATTAATGTCAGGTCTGAATTGGTATTGGAGAGAGAGCAGAGATGGAAGGCATGTTCTTTATTCAGGCTTCATTTTCACAGTTAAATCGTCAATATGCTGGACATTGATGCTTTTGTATGCTGGTAGAAGTGAAAAGTAAACATCTTGTCTACACTGGTGCGGGAGGATTTGAAAAAACTGTAGTTACAATCTTTATGCATAAAGGCATAAAGATAGGAATGTCGTCTTTCATTTACATCCTGTGTAAAAATAATTTTGGCTAAGCTATATCTAGAAAATTCCTCTTACAGACCAACGAGACTTTTTATTAAAAGTCTTGCCTTCAAACAGAAGCTCTGTGTGCGGCTCTCCTCAGATTGTTAGCACTTCACTCTTCTGCTTTGTTTTTCCTTCAGGCTAAAATTGTCTGTCCTTTTATGTATGCTCCCTGCATTGTATGCCAAAACCTATCTGAGCACTTATGCACATACCAGACTGGTTTTGCAATAAAATTAGTACATGCACAGTGACTGGTGTTAACAGAAAAACTTATTTCATATAAAACAGTGTAAAGTAAGCATTCCTTTTAGTAGCGAGCTGTGTGTGTGTGTTCTCTAGTTGAAAATGATAAGTTGTCATTATTACCGTAATAATATATGTTTTTTTAAAATTATGCAAATGAAAAGGGGAGGCAGATCGTCTCTGCCAGCCAGAGCTGATCTTAGTAACTCAAAGGTCTAGAATCTCCGTGTTGCTTTTCTGAAGGCATAGGTTTATCCTCCTGTGATACTAAAGACTGCAGTGTTTTACTCCTTGAATGCAAGCTATCTTTTAATTACTATCAAGTTATAATATCTCTCAGCAAATAATTTATACATAACTGAGATATTACTGTATTCTCCAGATGAATATATTGTTGACTGTGGGTTTCTGTCAGCCCAACTTCAGTCAGCTGCCTGTATACATCTCCTTCATACAACAAAGTTGAGTGTTGCTTTTTTGGGCCAGGGAGGTGGGGGTGTGGAAGTCAGTATTTCCAAAGCCAGTATCTTCTTAACTTCGATTTGGATTCATTGCTCCAAGATGCATCTTTTTAGTATTGTCACAAAAATTAGTAAAAGGCAGACAGTAATTGCACTTCACAGCTCTGATCAGTTACGTATGTGAACTTTTCTGCCAGCTAAAGCTGAAATATATTTGATTTATATAATCAGCTTAATAGTATGTAAATTCTGGCATTAGAGTGAAGCTATCTATATAAAATCCACAATAATTAAGAGAGTAAATTTTCAACAGAGTAACAACTAGAAGTTTTCCTCCCATGGCTGATTATGGGGCAGACATCCAGTATAAATAAAAAATTGTTTGTTATAGTGAACACAAGCAAATGACTTTTTTTTTGGTCTAGCTGTATGCATATTTGCAGTTCTTAGTCTTCATAATCTACAAATCACTGTGTGGGTTTTATTCTTAATTTCAAAAATGCAAATATTGTCTGCCTCTGTAGAGTTTCAGTAACTGAAACTCTGTTTTTCTTAGAAGACTGAATAGTAAATCAATGTATTTTATACTTCTATATTTCTATTATTTCTATACCAAAGTTTTTATCTCTGTCTACAGATGTATTAGATGGCACTTGTTCATCATCTAGATGGAAAAAGGTAGAAGACAAACCTCTGATTTATCTAAAATTAGACTTAAGTGATAAGGGTGACAGCTGTGTATGGTCCTGCTGGACTAGTAACACATGGCTCTAAACAGAACCGTGTTCTTGCTTGAATAAAAATATTCTGTGATTATTAAAGGTCTGCTGCCTTTTTGATGTTTACTATAAACTACCTCTTCAACTAGAGTCTTCCTATTTTTTTTTTTCTCCTTTCAGGTCCATTGGGCCACGACTTTTGTTGAGAATGACATTAGGAGCAGAAATCACTAGCCAGCTCAAGGCTTCTTCATACATAGCATCAGGCCGAAACCTTTTGAGATGGGACCTGTCACCAGAGCAAATTAGAACAAGAACAGAAGAACTGATCAGGAAGACAAAGCACGTATATGACAGTGTTGGGATGCTTGGTATTGAAGAAGTAACACATGAAAACACTGTACAGGCCTTGGCAGATATAGAAGTGGAATATGCAGGTTAGTGCATGCTTTCTGTGATTCTCTCCATAGCACATTCCATCTGCACATGAAGAAACTCTGAGGAAAGATAGTTATGGCTTACAATTCAGAGCCATGCTGTTCTTGTGTAGAATGTGTAGAAGCCTCTTAAGGGTCCTCCAGTCACAGTCATTTTTCAGGACCTCTCTGCAGTGTGTAACATGATCAGCTATGAAGTTCTGCTACTTTAATTTAGAGACAAAAACAAGGATAAGCAAAACTGTGTTGCTGATCTTTTCAATGCATCCAGAGAACTGCAGTGGTCACCTGTTTTATTTTTGCTTGTGAAGCTCTACACAGTTGTATTTTATTTTCAAACTGAGTATGACCACTAGGGGACAATGTACAACAGTACAGAGTAGAGTGTCCATGGTATAGGTGTCACATTCAAGCTTGATAAGCAACCCCTTTCTCAAATGCTGTATAATCTGACTGAAACGAGCAATTCAAATTGAGCCATGGAAAGACTTGTATGATCTTAGTGGAGAAAAGGTGACGTACCATATGGTGGCTGCATGGCTTCCTCAAAGTAGTCTGTGTAATAAAATGTCAGGTTCTCTTAAATCCTCTCAAAAAATCTGCAGCAGCAACAGAACTGCTGAAAACAGGCACCTTGGCTTGGAGCTCAATCTTCGCCTAGCAAAAAGAGTAGCCTGCAGCACAAATGATTGCACTGTAATATTAGTCTGTGGCTTTCACATTACTTAGAATTACTGTTTGGGCACATCGAGTGCATTGACTGAAATTGATGCTGGCAAAAAAGACTGAGTAATCTTCATCCAAACAGCTTCCTGTCTGATTCAGTTTTAATCATACGAATGTATTTGGTACAATTATTGTAAGCCTTTTCACCAAGGTATACATTTCCATGCTTTAAATTAAATTATAAGGCAAATCTGTTTGATTCAGAAAATAGTGGCCATCAGCCTCTAAGCATAGCCATCGAGACTCGCATCTTCCACAATGTACATTCTTCCCTACATGCCATTGCAGAAGTGGGCCGTATCTAGCATTTTAATGCCAATCATCAAAGATGTTTGTGAAATTGCCATGACTTACCTATGGCATATGATAAGGATAAGGATAAGATGATAAGGATGTATTACCACAGCAAGACTTCCATTAGAACCTTGGATTTTTAAGTCCTGTGTATCCCTTTCACAGGTACATGAAAAATAGTGTTACTCCAGTAACTAGCACTCATGATCTGAAAAGGCACACATGACAGTAGGCCTTAGAATTCACTTGGAAGCTGCCAAAATTCAGTTCATCATTTTGAACCACCTTGGTAGGCGGTTCAAAAGGGGGGGGGGTTGGGGGAATGTTTCCAGTGGTTTTCAAGAAGAACCATATGCCCATGCTTGCATTCCAAAGTGCCATTCTAAAGAGTTGAGAATATCTTGGGGCTTCATGAACAACTTCAGAGTAAATAAAATTACAAAGCTTTACAACAAGTTATTCTCAGATATTGTTACTCCAAAGCATGCTTTTGGGGGGGGTGAAATTATAATTGTTTTTTAATTAAGCTAATTCAGCTAGTCATAACCATTAATTTACTTAATCTCAAAAGAATATTCTATAAATGTCATATTAGCCAGTGATCTCTAGAAGTTGAGAATACATAACATCTCTTGTAGTTAGCAGATTATTTTTCCTCAAACATACAAAAGAAGATGGGGGTTTGACACTATTCTTTCATACCAATGTAAAAATAACTTAGGACAGATAGGCATGTTTGGAAGATTCAGTGTATTTCACTTTAAATACTAACATGGAAGCATCTGTGCCAGCTATGAAACAACATCAGTCTTCACTTACAAATGGTACATCTTCCCAAAATCATATATCATATTTATGTACTCTTCAGTTGACTTCACAGAAGTATGAAGGTGAGATACTTAGACTTTTGTAATAGATGATTTCTGCAAAAATGTTTGTTTGTTATAATGGTATGCAATTTTGTCCCTTCACCCATTCATTTTTACATTATCTGTAATCACTTTATTTGCTTCAAGCCTAATCTGAGTCTCAGGTTGCTTTGGGTGCTTTTTTTCTTGTATCTTCTACAAATATCAGGAGAGGGTGGAAGTTCTTTATACATGATGTTTCTAGCTTTTTGTGTAAGCGTTCATTGCCTTTTATTTAAACAGTGGAAAGAAGCATGTTGGATTTTCCCCAGCATGTCTCACCGGACAAAGAGGTACGCTTAGCAAGTACAGAAGCTGACAAAAAGCTTTCTAATTTCGATGTGGAGATGAGCATGAGAGATGATGTGTTTCAGAAGATTGTTTATTTGCAGGTAAATCACAATGATATCTGCATAACTTGTAGAAATGTAGATAAAATTCCAGCAGTGAAAAACTTTTATCTAAAGAAGTTAATATGCACAGTGCTTTTCAAGATCCCCATCACTCTCTTTGTTTCACCTGTTCTCGTACCAGTAAAATCTTTCCAATGTAACTTGGTGCTCCCACTCTTTGCCTCTCAACCTTAGGTGTGTGTTTCCTTCTCTCTCCATTGCGACAGCTTTGACATTTGTCTAATCTTTCGATGAACTGGTTCAGGAAGCTAAACCCACAGAAGGAAACCCATCAGGAAAAGTTAAATTAACTTTTTTCTGTTGGCTAAGCTCCATGAACTGGTTTGCCCAGAGCATCACCCAGTGGGGAGGAAGAGGCTGTATAGCAAAGTATTTAGGTTGGCTAATACTGCTTTTGAATTTGTATCCAGAAACTATGCTAAGTTACTGAGAATTTTAATGTTGAGTTTTAAGTTACAAATGTTACCCAGAACATATAACTGAGAGTGACCTCTGAAGTTACCCCTTTTAATTTGCTAAATATAGGCAGCCACATAGTATACTCCTCCTTATATGTTGCTTAAGCCTCAAAGTAAAACTAAGTCAGAAGATACTGTTGAAATAGTTTCTATCCCCTGGTGTTTCTGTTGTTTCCCTTCTGATTGAGCATCTACATGTATCTTGTATTCTTCTTTTGTACTGTTTATTTTGTAGTTTTTATTTTATTAAAAGAGGAAGAGCATTTGTGTTTTTTCAAATCCATTTAGTAACATTTAATAATAATTTCCAGAAGTGTAATTTAAAGATCATGCAAGAAAGCTATCTAAAGTGAACAAATAAAATACATGCATTTGTCCATGCTCCAGATGTGAATCTTCCCTTTCAACCCCACTAATTTTTAAACTTCTCGTGATGCTAGTAATACATTGCAGTCCTATTTCTTGCAGTCATTGGTTGTGCTTTTTGCAGTGTTGACTGGGAACAAGAATAATATTACCAACACCTTTTTAAAGTGCCTTTCAATAGCATTGTTTTCTATTGCTGTGTTTTCTAGGCATATTTTCAAGTATTTTACTTTAACTGGGTATTGTTTAAGTGTATATGTAGGTATTTCATAGCCCTGTTTTGAGGACCTTGTGAAGTGTGTTGACAGATAGTGCCTTATGTTGAGGTTTGGGGTCCCCACCCCCGATCAGTTGCTATTAATTAAATGGATTGGTATACATTTGTTATTCACTGTGATTTTCTCACCCCCCAGTATAGTATACGTGGATACATTTAGGGATAATCTGCCATATCTGTGTATCTACTATTTTTAATTTACTGATATTTCTGATTGTAGCTACTGAAAATGATTGCTATTATTCACTAATATTACTTTCTACTAATCCTTTGTTATCTTTTTCATTTGATGCTTTCCTATTTCATTTTCCTTTGCAGCAATATTTTACTTCTATAACAGCTACAATTATTGCTTAAATCTCCAATTAGTGTTTTTGAGATTCTGCTTGGTTTAACTGCAGCATGCAAGCATATTCTAGAGATGTGACCTGCACTAAGATCTGAGCATATATCGACTTCATAATAACTGTGAAAGTAGTAGCATTTTTTGTTGTAGAACAGATGTGAAATTGCCGACAGTGCCAGACTGATTGAGTCTTGCTATTTCCAAATAGCAATTCAAAGTTCCCGTTAATTTTTGCTAAATTTCTAACACTTTGTCCTGTTAGAAACTCTTAGTTGAAAAGGCAGGTTCCAGGAGGGGACAAAAAAAGGACTTCAACAAACAGAAATGTTCTGCTGAAATAATTTTGTCAGTTTAAAGAAGCCAGTAAAAACATTTTGGCTAAATCAGGCATTTCATCTCCTCAGTGAGGATGTAATCGTTCTGATGTATGAATTTAGTTTCATGATCCTCTACAGGGGCCAGGTTAAAATGCAGTGAGGACAATGAGGTCCCTCACACTCCCATTTTATTCATACTACAGTCAATCCACTAACAGATGACTAAATATGCCAGATCTCAGGGACATCCTGGATGCTTTTGCTCCCTTTAATGAGGACCAAACTTTCATAAGTTCTTTTTTGAACTTTATGGTTCTGATTCATCCTAAATTCCACTTTATTTAAGAACTGTTGATAGTGGAAGATGCGTGAGGTTTTTGTATTTAACTTAAAAAAGTGAAAATAATCTAGCCTTTTTCTGTTCCTCATACATAAGGGGAGAAAGTTTTGCATAGGTTTATGTTGTCAAGTATGCCCTGGATCTTACCCTTTAGGAAACTTTTATTTTGGCATCTGAAACCTGGCATAAAGGTGAATTTGGTAGTGAAACCATCATTTTAAATTTTCTTACTCCTAACATCTGCACGTGTTGGCTAGTAGAGGCATGCTTAAGAATGTTGGCAATCTTCTCCACCCACACACCCTCAGGAAACCGCCGGATGTAAACAGCTGCTGCAGTTTTTGTTCACAATATTCTGAGTTGGTTATGCTTCTTGCTCTGCCCGAAGGTTTCTTCATGGAATAGGGTAGCGTGGTTGTTCAAAACAAATATGACATGGTATATAAAACCATCAGTGATGATTGTTTTAAAACTTCTGGAAAATTCCAAAATGTCATGTGTGTGGTATATTCAAAATTAGCACTAATGTTGCCGAGGTTGTTCATCAAAGAAATACTGGACTACACTGAGCATCCTGACCAGACAGATCAGAGATGTCTGCAGAGCACACTTGGTTCCTTGGTGCTTGTGAGGGCTTATACAGCTGCTTATCCTTAAAGACCTGACAGGTCTTTCTGAATGTGAACTGTCCTTGACTTAATCATGTCTGTGATGGAGATAAACTTCACAAAGGCTAACATTAAGGCTAGAAGCTATTTAACATTGATGTCTTATAAAGTGTATGGATAGAGATGTGGTCACCAAGAGAAGTAAGAAGTACACTAATTTAGTTTTCTCCTCCTTTTTCCCAAAAGAATGTCTCTTTCCTAGCTTTAAATGGAGCCAAAGTTCACTGGCTTTAAGGGCCTAAAATTAATATTTGTGAATTCCCTCTTCCTGCCTCAGAAGTCTCCTGGATTTGGGGCCAGGGGATTTTCAGTAGTGTGGCAGTTCCATTATTCAAACATTCCTGATGATGAGGCTGGGAAATCCCTTGCAAGACCTGCATAACTCAGTGAATCACAATCCTCTGTCCGTAATCGTTACTATAATAAAAGGAGTGTCTTTTTACAGAGATTAGACTGCTCCATGTTTTTTTCCTCATCCTTTCCATTTCTGAGCCTTCAGCATGGTTAGCACAATATAATGTTAATGTAGTGACAGTATCTGCATTTTTCACCTCTGCCATGGTGCAGTCTTACTTTCTCTATCAGACTAGTCTTAACTCAAAGAAAAAAAAAGACACCTGGAATTGTGGGTTATCTAATAGAAAAACAATATGTGAAAATTCTAATTATTACAAATATCAAATATTTTTCTGCTCAGTATCACAGCATTGACACTTCTAGATATGGTGTGTGGTGGCATAAAGAACTTCATGAAGATGCCGAATGTCAGGGAGTATTCTTTGTCAGAAGCAGAGCAGAAAGCCCAAGTGCCATAGTGAGTAGGGTGACAGCATTCTTTTTGTGTTGGGAGGTGTTCTGTGTGGCCTGCCTTATGTATTTATCACAAATGGGGGATGGAAATGTGAGGCTTGGCTTGGACAGAATAGAGGCGGTGGTGATTTTCTTCATTTAGCTTCCTCCTGAAAGAAGGTTTCTACCATTTACAGCCTTTCATTAAAAACAACAACAACAAAACACACAAAGAAACAGCTGAACACTGCCAAAAATCATGGTGAAGGGTACACCATGTAATTACACTGCTCAATCATCATTGACTTCAGCATTGAGGTGATCTGCAGTAGCTCATCCTTTCATGAGTCTATGCGTTGTTTTAAAAATTACCTGAAAACAGTACTAAAAAAAACTTTTCATCATTTCACCATGATAGTATCAGTAAACTAAGTTAAGTCTGCCTGATGTTTTAGAAAAGTTAGTTTATCAGTAAGTGGAGTGATTGTTGTCGCTATTTTATTCATTGGACTTGGAAATGCTTGCACGCAGAGTACTGGTATATGCATGGGTATTGTATACAATCATGCTAAGGCTTAGCAGTCCTGCTGTAGCATAATGCTCCTGGGATCTGTGACTCTTTGCAGAACAGAAGGAAAGCTAAAGCATCCTGAGCTTTAACATGGTTCTAAAAAACAATCTCCACTACTTTTTAGTCCTGTATACAGGGTACTGGTGGGCGTAGACATTGTTTATGTGTTGTTGTATGAATTATTTTTAAATGACAGTTGGCAAAATATCTGTTTCAGAGTTTTCATTATTATTTATTTTCTCCTGGAATACAACTGGGTTCCTGTTTCTTATTTTTTCTTGTAAAGTAAGAGAGGTAATTTGCACTGGCAGATCATTAGTTGACACTTGCACATAGTTGTGTAACTCTTTCATAAAATTTGCATGTTTCAATGTCCTTACTTTTCAGAGATGCTAGTCAAGAATTAATTGTAGGTAGGTAGTTTGACAAGAGAGTTGTTAAGACAAGTCAGAACTAATTCCAACAGCTTCCTATTTTAAAGATGAACTTAAATAAAAGACATTCGTTTTAACAGGTACTATAACTTATGCCTGGTTAGAATGTTCGTTTTTAGATGGTGGAAGATAAAATTATAATGTAAAATAAAATAATGCTATAAAATCACAATTTAGGACTAAAATCACAATTTAGGTCAAAAATCACCATTTTTCTGAATTAAGTAGTTATGCTTTTGTCAGTTTGAAGGAATACCCTCACAGAATTGGTCTGTATTCTGTTAACTAGCATCTTGTCTCTTAACGTTGGTTGCTTTAGAAAATAACCATGCAAGAATCTTTGTAATGGCATAATCAGACATAGAAATACTGTTTTATTTGTTGCCACTGATTGCTTCATTCTGAAAGAGGAAAATCTATAAGCTTGAATTTTATGCTATTTGATAACCTTCAGTGAGCCCTAGATACATTAAATCTTTTGATTTTTTTTTTTTTAATCCCTCCAAGCTTTAAAGTATTGTATTACCATATGGCACTGATTTCTTCAAGTTAATGATGTATAAGAAAGCTACCTCTACAGAAAGACTTTAAGTGCAGGGCACAAATAACTAAAAGGGCTTGCTATTATGACAGCATGTAAATGTGCTACTTTGGTAAAGTGTACAGAGAGCATGCCTCTGTTCTTGCTTCTGACTGAGATACTCAGTAAAAGAAAATTGTTTTAAAACCAATGCTACACCAATATGAGAATACTATAGTGTAACTTTTTGGAAAAATCCTTCACACTAAAGTCTGGGATGTTGCATTGTTTCTTTGGTGGTGTTCTAAAGAGCAACTCTGTTCAGACCCTTCTAATGCTTAATGTGTTTGTCTCACTGTGTTGTAAATTAAATTATCCTGTACTGTCATTTCAGCAAACCTGCGATCTTGAAAATGTAAAGCCTGAAACAAAGCGGTATCTAGAAAAATCAGTTCAAGTGGGAAAAAGAAATGGACTCCATCTTCCTAAAGAAGTGCAGAATGTAAATATGCTTCTTAGTTTATAAAGCAAAGGGGACAAATTGTTGAAGGGATGAAATTATGCTTGTGTACTAAGCATATATTTGAACTTTGTACCTTTGGACCTGCTTAATAACCACTCTGATCTTAACTGTTTTTAGTTCCATATCCATCCTTTAAAATTCCTTCATTTTAAGTTTTTAAAATTAGTTTGTTGTACTCTCACCATACTCAGTAGATAGAAGTGGTATACATCACCTCTTATGCTTGTTTTTTTACTCTAAATGGCTGGAAGAGTTTTGCTATACCTTCTGTTTTGCTATATCCACTCTGTTTAGTGGATGCCTAAATTAGATTCCTAACCAAAAGGCCTCTCAAAAACATTATTTCCAAGTCCAAGCTTCAAAATATGTATGTCACAATTGTTATGAAGACACAGTTATCGTAATTTCAAATATTAACCACTGGTGTAAAATGAGTCCAAGATTTTAGCATCTTTACTAAAAAACTTGAAGTAACTTAAAGGGATAACTGAGAATCTTGGCCCCATTAAGGGAGGATTTACTCAAGCGTATAAAAGCATTTGTAACTTCTGAAAATGAAGAAGTAAAATTGTCAGCATAAGAGATGCTGACATAATTTTCTTTAAATTCTGAACTGATGTTATGTAACAGTATAGATTTACGATTCTTGAATAGACCTCTCTGTTGAAAATAATGATTCTTAATGCACATACTTCAGTTAGTGGAAATATTGTTTTGTGTATATTTGCATTACTTAAATGACAACCAGTGCCTCTAAAAGGAATTTTTAAATACTTTATAAGGAGACAATAGTAGAGCTACATTTAAGTAAAACCTTGGCTAATGATATTCTATGCCAAATTTTGTATTTGTTTTGTATTCTTGTTACTGGTGATTACTATGTTCATGTGCAGTTACCAGTAAGGGGTAGAGTCATGCTATAAAATATATTAGAAAGTGTTTTGGATAGGTGAATATCAGGATTTTAAAAAAGGATTTGGAATGCTTTTGTCTTGTGTGGGTATCCTCTTTTTTGTCATATCTGTACTCCGTTCAAAGAAATGTTTTTCAACAGGTTGTATCCATTTTTATTCCTCTGATTCTCAGTGATTTTAGAGGATATCTTCACACTTAGAATTTCAAATAGAATAAAATAATTGAATGTTAGCACATAATGCTGTTCAGAGAACTTGTTACATGCTCAGTTCCCTCACAGTTGAAAACACATTTGAGATTTTGTTAGAGCAATAGACCCAATCTAGGGTTCATTGGCAACAAGATTGCTGAAGACGAAAAGAAAGGTAAAAACAAGCCTGAGGGAGCGTGAAGTATGATACTACCTGCATTATGTTACTTGACCAATGCTAGTATTCACTGTAGACTAGTAGAGAACCTAACAGGAAAAAGTTAAATACTGTTCATGTGAATGCTAGTAAGTGCCAATTGATTTTTGTTTTTCCACTAAGTTTAGTTTATATCCAATATAGGAAATAAAGACAATGAAGAAAAAATTGAGTGAGCTGTGTATAGACTTTAACAAAAACTTGAACGAGGAAAACACATATCTTGTATTTTCTAAGGAAGAACTTGGTGAGTACTGTGCTTGCTCTTTCCTTTTGCACAGCCTTCCGGTTTTACTTGAGTAGTCTTTTTTTGGCCCACTGAATGATCAAATGAAATTCTGGCTGTATTCCAGTCTTCTCTGTTTCTTTTTTAATTCTTCCCCAAAGTAAGCTTAAAATTACCCTTTGAAGGTGTTTAAAATTTATTCATAGACTTGTGCTTCCTTAAGTGTTTGCCTTGCATAAAGTTAGCCTATCTGCCCTACTGTTTTTTCCATAACTTTACTCATCTCCGCTTCTTTTCTCAGTTCTCCACTATCAGGCGATCCACTGTGTATTATGTTCATTACAATTATTTGAAAAAGTTTTCTGTCATGCAAGATATTTAAGCCACTGAAATGATTTAAACTGATCTAGAGGTCGTTGAGTCACAGAATGGCTTGGATTGGAAGGGACCTTAAAGATCATCTGGTTCCAACCCCCTGCCGTGGGCAGGGACACCTCCCACCAGACCAGGTTGCCCAGGGCCCCATCCAGCCTGGCCTTGAGCACTTCCAGGGATGGGGCATCCACAGCTTCTCTGGGCAGCCTGTTCCAGTGCCTCACCACCCTCACAGTGAAGAATTTCTTCCTAATATCTAGTCTAAATCTGCCCTCTTTTGTGTGACAGGGGATGTGGGGATTCAGTTTCTGGAGGGCATAGCATAAGATGTATTTCAATAACACCATAGTTTGTTTGTTTTTTTTACGTCATATTCTATTTTTGTCCGGTAGCCTTACATTTATTTCTCTTTTATTCACCGGTAAAGTAAAACAAATGCAATACTGTAGCAAAAAGTGAGGGGTGTAGTTAATTCTGGTAAACATTGTTTATTAATTGTATTCTGTAGAAGGCCTTCCTGATGACTTTATTAACAGTTTAGAGAAGACTGAGGAAGACAAATATAAAGTCACTTTAAAGTATCCACACTATTTTCCTGTTATGAAGAAGTGCTGCATTTCAGAAACCAGGAGAAAAATGGAATCTGCCTTTAACACAAGATGCAAAGAGGTACATCATATATTGACTTTTCTACAGATTTATGACAGAGTTGAAAAATGGAGTTAGACATTCAAATGTTAGATTTGAGCTCTGTATTTTGTCTAGTACTATGAAATGAAAACCTACTAGTACGATCTTTAACATTTCTTTGCTCCAATTTATTCTGATGTCTAAAGAGGAAGTAGTGTGCTTGTGTATGTATCTTAAAATGTGAGTGGTGCTGTTAATACAAGTAGGATTTTGGCAAAATGCCGAATTTCTGTACAGTGTTCTGTAGCTACTTGCTGGCTTTTTCCTCCCAGAGAAGGCTGTCTGAATGTGGCTTCTGTAGCACTTCGGATTCTTCAGAATGACAGTGGTTATTTAAGCATGAGTTTTAATTATGAAATGCAAGTGATTAAATATGAAATTAATGCACTGTATCTTGAGGAGATCTTTATCTAGATGTTAAAAAAATAATTTTTATAAAAGATTAATTTAGTTGTCTGAAAAATAGCTGGAAATGTACCTTGTAGAAAGAAGAAATAATTTCACAAATAATTTGTTTGATACTGATGAGAGCGGGCACCTAGACAGGTACAAAAATAATGAGAACGCTAGAAAAGATAGAAGCAGTGTCATTCACCAGGCAATTGTACCAACCATCAGAGAACAACGGCACGTTTGTGCTTTTGTACTTGAAGTGCTGGGAAATGTGAAGAGCACAAGATAAGATAAAATGGCACCAACAACTGAACACTCTGTCAGCACACTTAAAGGGATATGCTGCTGTAACTGTGGGACAATCTTCAAACCTAGTGCATTATACATACCCTGAAAAAAAAGTTTTTTTCCCAAGAAATCTTGCTTTTCTTGAAATGGAAATTAATGCAATTACGTTTTCAGCTTCTCAGGGATTCTCCACCATATCTAGGTCAGTGCCTGGGGCTTTTGTGTTTCAGATTCTTTTCCCTGACTGCTATTATCAGAATAGCAAAAGAGGAAAATTTGCAAACAAGCTTTGAATGCTAGCGCAATAGCTTTGTAGTCTGTCTTAACCACTAACAAGCAATTAAGCATTTTGTCAGCTATGTCCCTGTTATCTTACATATTTAAATGGTTGATAAAGGAAATACACTCTTTGTAACAGTCAAAGATTTATTTCGCTAAAAATAAATGGTATATCTTTGGATTAATTGAAACAGATTAATTATAGTCGGGAACGTAATGACTGAGATTGACTAGAAAACTAGATATCTAGCTACTTGAAATCAAGTGCTGTGACTAAAAAAATTACAAAGATCTAGCTAAAGTTATGTTGTTCTAGATTTATGTCTTAAGGTGTCTCATTGTAAATGTTTGCTGTTCCTTATGTTTGCAAATGTAATTCATGCAGTTGTTCAATAACATAGGTTTTCTGGTTTCACTTTGCAAACTTGTCTCCTTTCTTTTCTAGGAGAACACAAAAATTCTTCAGCAGTTGCTTCCATTAAGGGCAAAAGTAGCAGAACTGCTTGGTTATAGTACACATGCCAACTTTGTCCTGGAGGTAAACACTGCAAAGAGCACAGATAACGTAACAACCTTCTTAGGTTTGTTCTGATTTATAAACAATACTTTTATATTTGGAGTGGCAGTATGGTTCCTCGGCCAAGATAAATTTAAATACATAATTGGCTTATAGTGTCTATCATGTTTAGGTGGAAAAGGAACTTTCTGTTGCCTCTGTTCTGGCCATAGCTGTACACAGGGAATTGCTCCGACACCAGGAAGCATAAGATAAAAATCTGAAAATAACTGCTTTGTGACAGCCAGTATAGGCAAATTATGTCTTTCCCTGCTTCCAAATGCAGTTATCCTAATTTGGAACCAGAATAACATGTGCAGCCTGAGCATATTCTCTAAGTTCAAGAGGCTGTGTAACAGCTGCAGCTTTTCATTACCGTAGGTTAGCTGCAATTTTTTGTGCTTATGTAGTCTTAGTGTCTCTTTCTGTACACTGGTACAACTGCATTTAGTATAATGCAAGAATCAAGTGTATGATGATGCAACTTCCATGAAGTGTATAAAAAAAAATTACCTGACTCCTCTGAAGACAAAAGCCCTCTACTGGAATTCGATCTGAAAACAGGTATTTTGAAAATTTTCAATGGTGCAGATATGTGTAGTCATTCTGTTGACTTCAGTGAGCCCTCTTTGTGCATAGTTAACCTCTGCACCCTGGAATTATACAGTTCCACAGAACAGTATGTGTTCCTTTATTGATGTGTACTAACACCAGTTAGTCCTTTTAGCAAAGAGGATTATATATTTATATATTGTATAAATCAGCAGCCCCAAAATTATTTAATACAGCAATAAAGAGTTTGGTGGTATTGTTTTTTTTGTGTGTTTGTACAGCAATAAAGAGGTTCAAATGTTCATCTTCCTTTATCTGTAGTACTGTCGCATTTCTCATGTTATGGTGTGAGCTTAGCTCCTTATTTAGCAATACCAATTGTCCGCATGTTTGTCAATGAACCTACCCTTAGTTTTGATGTATAATTTTTTAAATTGCCTGGTTTTTTAAGTGAACTTAAAATATTTTGAACTCTTTCTGATATATTTGTAATTCTAGATTTTTTTCATTTGTTTTGAAGCTGACACACCTCAAAATTTAGTAGTTATTGTTGTGAATTTAACTTTTTACAAGATCATGTATTTTTCTATTCAAAAAGATTGTGTTTCCTGGTAATTCTGGTAGAGGGAGAATGCTCATCAAATTAATTGTCAGCTTTAATTTAGTTCTTTTGATATGTCTTCAGCTACAAGCATGACAGTATGATTTGCTGTGCTTTGTTCATATATATTCATGTTTTAAATCAATGTTCAATGATCTTATGGCAATACCTATACAGGAGAGGCAATACCTAAATTTTACACTCTATATACCAATAGTGACCATTAACCTGAATTCTTAAGGAAAAGTGTCCAGTAGTTCAGAAGTACTCAGAACAGAATAAATACAGCATTTACTTTATGGGAGCTTGAGTAAGCTTAAATATTTTATATTCAGTGTATTGCTTTCATAGTGCTATGACCCTTTCTTGTCTGAGAAAAGCTATTTTGGATAAAATTGGTATCATAAAGTTTAATATACAATGGCTTTGGTAGAAGAGTAACTAGCTATCATATAGGCCAGAACTCTTTGGTCTCTTGCTCTTTAGTAGGACTTTAGCTAGAAATAACTCAGAATCCATTTTGAAAAGTCCTTGAAAAAATAGTGTTTGAATTTTGTGTAATTCCAGTAACTAACAGTAGTTGTAGTCTTTGACTGCTTCTGCAGAAATGCATCAACAGAACTGAGATTATATGAGGTAAAATACGAGGCTTCAAGCAAATGTGTCAAGTGTTTCTTTCCATTTCTGATGTCTTTGAATAGGTCTAAAATTTCCCCAAACCCTTCACAGTACTGCTAGGCCTATGCAGATTTGTGTATTATTTATAGCATGCCTGCATTAAAACTCATTAAGACAAGAAAGTAGTTTGCTTGCTGTTAATCAACAAATAGAAAACTCTAGCATGCACTTCTGGGGCATGTGCTTAAAGTTATACTATATAACACTGAGTGTGTTTTACAGGAATGTACATTATGGTAAGGAATGCACAAGTTGATTCAAAGGCAATCTTTGTTTCAGATGATTTGAGTAAGAAGCTAAAGCCATTGGTTGAGAAGGAAAGAGAATTCATTCTAGATTTGAAGAAAAAGGAGTGTGACGAAAAAAACTTTTATTATGATGGAAGAATCAATGCATGGGATCTTCATTATTATATGAACAAAACAGAAGAGCTGAAGTACTCCATAGATCAAGAGAAGCTGAAGGAATACTTCCCAATTGAGGCTGTTACAGAAGGCTTACTGAATATTTACCAGAATCTGCTTGGACTTGCATTTGAGCAAGTGGAGAGTGCTCATGTTTGGCATGACAGCGTTACTCTTTATACAGTAAAAGACAATTCAACAGGAGAAATGTTAGGACAGTTCTATTTGGACCTCTATCCCAGGTAATTATGACTTAGTGTTTTACACGTGTTTAAAAAGGAATTCGGCTTAGTGGGTTGCTGCTGTAGGTGAAATGAAATGCATTTGGAAATAAATATTTGTCCCACTGGTAAGTCTATTATTGTGTTCATTAAGTTCTCCTCTGGACTGTTTTCAGATTGTTTACTCTTTCATTTTTTGCACTACTCCCACATTTCTTGCTCATATTCAGTTTATGAAGCATTACAACTTTATTCATTTTCTGTAGTGTTGCTGACTAGTCAGTTGTCCATCATTTTTGCTTCATGAACTTTTCTCCTTCCCAACTGTAATACCATGTTTGACTTTTCATTTATGTTGAACTGTTACTTTAGTTTGTTCAGATCAGTTATATTCCCATCTGCCAAGCGTTTCTAGTTTCTCCCAGCTCCTCTTTAAACTTTATATACATATTTTGTAGCCAGTTCTGCAGAGTGCCAAAGAAAGTGTCAAGTAGATCAGCACCAAGAATAGATTCCTGTTGAGCCCACCTTGAAATGTACTTCCAGGTTGATCTCTACAGATCTTCTTTAGCTATTTACAGCATCATCTGTGTTCTGTTGGAGATTAGGAGACTAGACTAACTGAACAAGATTTATTCCTAAGTATTCCTTTTTGACTATTTCTCACTGTTTTTTAATTATTTTTCAGCAATTTATTAATTGATGCCATTTTTTAATATAAGTTGATTTAAGGCTTATCTGGGTAAAGAAAATTGGGTTAGTGAATATAGTAGTACATAAGTTGTTGCTTTAAAAATAGGCATGGCTTTTCTTCTTCAATTGTTTGTGTGTTCTCCCCTTCCTGCATATCATATGAATTTCTGAAGACACGTGTTAATAAGACTTTTCTGCCTTAACTACCCCATTAACTACTTGGGTTTAGGGCAGAAGTTTGCAAACCATTCTTCCTTAAACTTGGATCACACTGAAAACGCAGTAAACCATATTCTTTTGTCTCCTGTAATGAAAGAGAAGTTATTGCTTCAAAGGATAGAATATAGTCCTCTCTGTTACAGTGTTTGTGAGTAGTTTAAAATAGAAATGACATCTAAAGTATATATACTTCCAGTATTTGAGTAAAAATCAGATTTTTGTAAATGCTGCTGTGAATCTTAAAAGAATGTGATTTAAGTACTGTTTTTTTTCTCCATGTGTTCTTAACAGGATCTTAAGCTTAGTTACTGTTAGAAGTCATAAGACAACTTTTATATAATTATCCTAATGAAAAGACATAATTTCTTCATGTAAAGCTTTAAAGAGACACCAGTTCATTGTCCTTGTTCTTAAATAGACCTCTCCATTCTGGTGAGCAGGCTTGTGATTTCCAGATACTTCCTGATATATTTTCTTGTACAGAGAAGGAAAGTATGGGCATGCAGCATGCTTTGGTCTGCAACCTGGCTGTCGTCTCTCTGATGGAAGCAGAATGATGTCTGTAGCTGCTTTGGTAACCAACTTCACAAAACCAGCATCAGACCGCCCATCATTGCTGCGACATGATGAAGTAAAGACTTACTTCCATGAATTTGGTCATGTAATGCATCAGATATGCGCACAGGTTAGTGATGTTTCAATTCCAGCATAAGACTTCCTTCTTTCTGCACTGTCTCAAAGCAAGGTATAAGTTTATTTTGGTAGTTTCTAATTTTAGTAAACTATATATGCATTTTTCTGTTATTTTTTCAAAGTGACAGGTTGTTTTGTTAGTTTTTAATTTCCATTTTAAACCACAGCGGTGAATATACCTTTTGAAAAACATTTTCAGAAGAACTTATACTTTTGCATATACACCATGAGGGTGCATACCAGTGACAAGTAAATAGATCCATGTGTAAAGTAAAGAAGGTGCTTAGTGGTGACTTGTGTTACAGCTGTCAGATGACTTTTTATTACTCCTAGTACCATGCCAGATATTAGAAACAAACAAACAAAAAGGCTGCTGTCCCCAGGTGTGCAAATGATTTGTGAATCTGAGTAGTTATGCCCCTATCTCTGGCATTTTTGCATTTATTACTCTTGAGAGCTATCATTCTTCCTATCAAAAGCATAAAACAGGTCTTGCCTGAGCTATTATATTTTCTGCTTTCCCATCTGATAGTCAGGTTTCTCACTGTGACCAGAATTAAGTGAAGCTAGCATGCAGATTTTGTATCAAGATGTCAATAAAGTTATAAAATTCCTGGTTTCATTTTTACTTCATCTGGCAGATTCAATTTTAAATGTTGAACTTTTTGTTGGTCTAATGAAAAAGTTATGTTTCAGAGAGAGAGGCAAGTCTCTTGTGTTCTTTCACCAAAAATTTGCATCATAATCCACAAAATCGAAACTTTTGTAGTGCTGCTGTGGTCTTCTTTATAAAGTAGTACCAAATCGTAAAATCAGAGAAATATAGTACGCATTAGATTTTAATTTTTGATCTCGATTCCAGAGCCTAGGACTGCAATATAAGGAAATAGACACATAAAAATCCCTATATTATATCTAGAATTAAATAAATGGTGCTCAAGCAAACTGAAGAACAAATAGCTAGACATGCCTATATATATTTTTGCATCATCTTGAAAGCAGAAATATGATAATAACATGATCGTCTTCACCTGAAGACAGTTGTTTCTGAGCTCAGAAATTGAGAAATAACACCTGTTCTTTCTTTTCAACTACCTGGAAGGTTTTATAAATGAGACATGTTCAGCATCAGTGCAAAATTTTGGTAACCAACAGGGATGTGCCTGCAGAACCCCTCCTGGGCACCCCAGCCAACAACTTGAATATGCATGTATTCCTCCACGTGCTGTGGAATTGCACATAGCTCAAGGAGGCTTTCCTTCCAGTTGTGTCTCTCACTTCTGTGCTGCCTTCTGCATGCACAGCTACTGTGCTTGCTGCTGTTGTATTTTACGTAAATCATTTAATGGACTAGTATATACACCTGCAGATAACTTCCCAGTCCCACATATGAACATCCTGTCCTCTGGGATTTGCATGTACAAAGCAGTATCTTGTTTCATATGCTTATTTTTTTAAGCGTGTTAAAACATGACTTTTAAAGGGAGAAGAGGGATCTGGCTGAGTGGGAATCTGTGAGCATCTGGTAAAGGTCAGCTTTTGGAGGCCATAACTCCTTGTAACGTGTTGGGGTCTGCTGGAAAGTGAGATATCAGAGCAGGGATGGAATCTTTTTGTAGTGTTAGGGAAAGACAGCTAGCTATTTAAGTACCTGAACGAAATCTCTTCATAAATTTTTTTGTTAGCATGGTACAGTTATGTATGGGTTAATGAGGATATCTGGTGGCCAGCAAATGCTTGCACTCCTCCCTTTTATTCTAGCCACTTCTATCAGCATTTATGCCTATCTGATGGTTCCTAGCTTTTCTTCATAGCTGCTATTCAGCAAGTATAGGAAGAAGGGCCAGCCTGTTAGAACCATGGATTTGAGTAAACAACAAGTGTAAATGAAGGCAAATGTTCTTCTTCTTTTCTGCTGTTCTTCTGAAGACGTGAGGTGATATGCATGTGACGTAGCCGTCAGGTCAATGTATGGCCCTATATTACACATGCCTTTTTTGGTAGCCCTTCAAGAAAGTAAGTTTCAAAACCACTCCTCTTGTGGACATCTACTCCCCAGTGGAATACCTACTCCCCTGGAGAGAGCGTTTGAGAAACCGAGAGTTCTTTTTTTCTTTCAGCACTTGGAATGTTTTATTAGAATGTTGCTGAAAAGGAAAAAGAATAAAATTTGGGTTGGCAAGAGGAGATAGAGTTATTACAGTCAAGTCGAGAGTGGGATGGAATAATTTTTGGTATTTGAACATCTGTCTTTCAAAAGTGACTATCTCTTTTTAGGAATATTTTGGTTTTAGAACATATTTTTATGAAGATTTTTAACCGCATGAAACCTTTCTTCAAAATTAGTATCTGGGGTGAGCTTTTTAAACATGAAGTGATTGGCAATAGTAAAATGAAATAAAATAAAAGCTCTAATGTGCGTGGCTTTCAGAATGAAGATTATTCTACCAGTGAATGAGTGTCAGATTTGGAGATCTTTCATGACTGAAGCTGCTAGGGGTCATTTATTTCAGGCCATGTATTGGTGACTCAAAAACTGTGCAATAAGTTAACTATATGCCTTATGAATGAAGATGGTTGTTAAGGAAAAGCTTAAAAGGATAAGTTGGTCAAGTAAAATCTTTGAATAAGTGCATTAGACTGTAATACGATAAACAATTTTATAAGTGTATAATTTGAGTTTATTTTTTACTTTAGGGCAATGTAACACAATTTTATAACAGTTTACAAATTATGTCGTTGTAATAATACAGCATGAAAACATTTCTATTGCTGTCATAACCTAAGAGGTGAAATGCAGAATACTAAGAAAATTGAAGTAGAGAATCACTACCAGAGAATGCAGTAAATAACTACTGAATATTCTATTTTGTTGTTTTTTAGAAGTCCTATATATGAATTTATGCCCTCCTTTCTTTAAAGTTCAATTTTTTAAAAATGAAATTACTCCTTTTGCTGTGATTAACACTTAAATTTCAGTCTTTGAAAGTTTATATTCTTCTAGAAACCCTGGTTTCTATTTTCATTTAATACAATGCCTTTTCCTTTCAGACTGATTTTGCTAGGTTTAGTGGAACGAATGTGGAAACCGACTTTGTAGAGGTACCTTCACAAATGTTTGAGAACTGGGTGTGGGAAAAAGAACCACTACAACAAATGTCAAGACATTATAAAGATGAGAGCCATGTTGCAGACACTCTCCTTGAGAAACTTGCTGCCTCTAGACTGGCTAATACAGGTATCTCTCCCCTCTCTCACCCAGTAAAAGTATTAAAATATATAATTTAAAAAATTGTTGGGAAACTTAAGACAATATCCTCTGTGAAATGTACAGTTACTTCTCTTCTGTGTGTACTCTATCACTGTCAGTGCCATCAACAATTAAGTGAGCACTTCAAAACAAAAAGTTAAGTTCATTGGATTAATAATTCCTGTATTTATTTGCTTGGGTACAAGCATTAATAAAAGGTTATGATGATAGATACCACTGTATGCAGGAACAGCAGCAGCTCTGGATTTCCAGGCTATCCAAATGACTAAAATACCTTTACATTTTTCTCCATGTGACTTTTTTTTGCCTAGCACCTTCTCTAATTCAATATTGGGTTTCCATTGGTTTTCCATTTTTCATGGTAGCCCAGGGCAGACACTGTGCATTAATACAGAAGTATCAGATTTTCTGCATGTATATTCTACATTTCATTTGCACATGATACTTGACATACATGAAAGCTGCTTGCAAATTTACCAAACGTATGTAACATATCCCATACAAAAGCATTGTAGCCTTTCATTGCTCAAACAGCCTCTGAACTTCTGAATTCAGAACACTTCATCCAGAATCCATCCAGTCCATGGTCCCCATCTTCCTAGTATGTACACTGCCTTCCCAAACCAAAGTTCTAATTCTATTCTCTTTCCATGTCTCATACCATCTTACCTCTATCTCCAAATCAAGACTATAATCCAGTGTCATTGCCCATCATCTCATTGTTATTGTCATTCTTATTACTCTGTCCCTGTAATCAGGACTCCCCCAAAATCATAGCCTTACCCATTTATGGTACAATTTATGTCATTAATGCACTGCTTCCCTATCCTGAACAAGAAGTGCCTGGCCTTCCGACTTGTACAGGCACTGTATCTGCATATGCATTTTGTCTGTGTAGAGGTTCTTATCTTGTAGCTTCTTCAGAATAGCAGAGCCTAAAGCGGCAGCAGTTCTTGCTGTTCTTTTAGGTGTCTCGGATAATGTCATTAGATATAGTTACCATCATCTGTACAAGCCCTGAATGAAATGGTATGCTGAAATTGAAGACAGCTGGGAACACAGTTTTAAATACTGAAATTTGCTTTTAAAATGCCTGCTTTAATTAGGTTTTGATCTGTAAGGAAAGTAACATTTGAAAATACAGAGCTTATAATGACAATTCCTTTACTAAAAATATCCCTTTCTAAATTTTTTTAACTGAAGCATTCAGATGGAAATGACATGATTCCAAGTTTGTTTTATAGCTAAAATTCTAATAATTTAGAATGTATGTTGAGATCTTTGAATGAAAGGTGCTAAAGAAACTCCACCTACTTTGATGTTAGATAATTGAATGTTCTTATTCAATTAGGTCTTTTAACCCTCCGTCAGATTGTTTTGAGCAAGGTTGACCAGGCACTTCATACAAAGCCATCTCTTGACCCTGCAGATGAATATGCCAAATACTGTATGGAGATTCTAGGAATTCCTGCAACCCCAGGTATATAAGTATGAAACCTTTGTACAGCATGTGCAAATGCTTTATTTAAACGTTCTTTCCTTTCCCAATAATGCTTGGCATACAAAACAAAACCCAAGTTGTTGTTCGTAAAAGAATCTACCTTATGAAGCTGAAATAATTACTTTGAAACGTGGGCTGATCTTAATGATCTCTTGTGAAGGAAGATGAAGGTAAATACAAAGCTATACTTTTGCAGGTTATATTTTAGCGTAAGGTGATATGAATATCACATTAGATGTTCTGACACATCTGTGTGAGATGTGCAACTAGATTTGAAATGAAGTTTCCTTTGTAGTTACCAGAATATGGCCAATACTTATAGAGGTGTACTCAGACCCCTTATGTTAGTGTACTGGGTCTGGCCGGGATAGAGTTACCTTTCCCTGCAGCAGCCCTTGTAGCTAGAACAGCGCTGGTATCACACCAGTGTTTGGCTACTGCCGAGCAGTGCTGGCACAGCACCAGGGCTCTCTCCAGACCCCCCAAAGCCAGTAGGTGGGGGTGGGCAAGAGGTGGGGAGGGGACATCCCCAGGGCAGCTGACCTAAACCGACCAAAGGGGTATTCCACACCATGTGATGTCACACTCAGTAATAAAAGTCGGGAAAGGGAAGGAGAAGGGGGGGGCTCTCGTTGCGAAGACGTCTGTCCTTCCGATCAACCACTGCGGGTGTTGAGGCTCTGCGTCCCAGGACGTGGCCGGGCATCGCTCGTTGGTGGGAGAATAACTTGTTTTCTCTTTTTTCTCTGTGCTTGTGCACAGGCTTTGCTTGTACATATATATATATGTATATATATATATTTGTTGTTTTTTTTCTTCCTCTTCTCTAATTAAACTATCCTTATCTCAACCTGTGAGTTTTTTTTTTCTCCCCCTCTTCCTTTGAGGAGGGGGAGTGAGAGAGCGGTTGTGGTGGAGTTCAGCTGCCCAGCAGGGTAAAACCACCACAGTTAGAAGTTTCAAATTAGTTGACACAAATTCCTTATTAATTTATTTTAAAGTTGGTGTACTGTATACATCAAAGAAGTGACTGCATTTGATTTAAATTATTTAACGTGAATCTTACTTTTTAAGGAACAAACATGCCAGCTACCTTTGGACATCTGGCAGGTGGTTATGATGGCCAGTACTATGGATACCTGTGGAGTGAAGTGTTTTCCATGGACATCTTTTATAGCTGCTTTAAACAAGAAGGCATAATGAATCCAAAGGTAGGTGGTAAATACTTCTTACTAAAGACTTTTGTTGCACTTTGTCTCTAAAACATATTTATTACAGTTATGATCCACAGGGATAACATCTCAAGTACTTCTATTGTACCTGTTAAGTTCAGATCAAAAGAAAAAAGTGGTGTATAAATAATTACTTTTGAAAATCATCTTGAAATTTTGGAGAGAATTTGGATTTTAATAGAATTATTATATAGGGTCATATATTTAATATTATTTTATGATTTTTAAGACATTGTTTGCATTGACTAATACATGCTTCTTTAATTTCAAGGAGAAAAACCATACTTCATTGTAAGTGCAGACTCATATTCTTCTGCTATGAAAGCTATATAATAGTGCTCTATTTCCATCAAGTATGTGGTATTTTTATATAACTGTTATTTAGAAAATTGAATTTATGTTGCTCTTTCACAGCACAGCATAACTCACAGTATTTTTCCTCCTTAGTTTTTCTTCCAAGTGACTTGTGAATCATTGATGGGTTTTAGATTTACTGGGCTTTTTTCTGTTGTGCAGTTCTTCAGCTGCTTCTGCCTCTGGCATGAAGGAAGGACAGCTAGTGATGTGATTAGTAGTCCTGACAATTGTGGCAACCTTTTTTATTTTTCAGGCATGGTAGTATTAGACTTGTGACTGATGATGCTGCAGCTCTGTCATGGCAAAGACCTTCTGGTTTTCCTGCCTCTCTTACCTGGATTTAGCAGCCAGCACTAGTTCTTCCCTTCAGTAAATATATACAAGAGAGGAGAAGTAAAGGAGAGAGTAGAAAGTGCTCAACTTCCCTGTTCCTCTCTGGAATTTGCTTTCATTCCTCCCTTTCCTAATCACAGCAACCAGAACTTCTAGAAACGTCTCTCCCTCTAGAGGGTGGAAAAGAAAATAAGATTAGACTTTGAGCTGGACAAAGAGAGCAGGGCCAAGAGGAGAGATGGGCCAGAAAACTCAGGCAGTGATTAGATCAGTAAGGATTGTGGGAAGAGGGGTTTTATGAAGACAGGAAGTAAACTGAAGAGTTTGAGAGGAGAGGTGACTGAGGGTTTGGAGGTCAAGGTTGATTTTGAGGTGCTAGGGATTCGTAACAGGTATGTGTGAGAATAAGCACTCCTGCTTATTTGATGGGAAAGTTCTCACTCATAAATAAGAGCAAGAGAGAAGAAATGACAAGTTCAATGAGAGAATAAAATAACTTTTTAATAAAATGCTGTTGGTATGAATCTTAAAATGGCATTTGGGGAAAGGTCAGACTTACTGTTTATTTTAGAACTGTTTGCAGTTTGGAGAGATGCATAAGGCTGCAGGTATTAGACCTGTGGGACTTTGTGTCAACTCCCTGTTTGCACACACACTCCTCCAGGGTCATCACAGACCTTTTTTCTGTTACCTTTACTCCCTACCCTCAGAACTCTTTTCGGAGTCATTGCATAGTCAAAACCCTAAGCTTACTAGAATTGTTTTGTGACCTTTACCACTTCCTAGGGAAGAAAGTGCCTTTTATTCTGATTTTTTGTGTGTGCGAGTGTGTGTGTAGTTTTTTGTTTTCCTTCTCTGTCTCTGTATGGGACACTTTGAGAAAAGTTTAATTATTCTAGGACCAGGTGGATATTTGCTATGTTTCAGCTAAAATGCAACTAGTGCCTCTTTTAGTGTGAAGCATCCTGTTCTAGCTAAGAAGATAGGAATAAAAATGGTTATTCTTTGTGTGTCCACGTGATGGGCACATGTGTGTGTCTTGCTCACTCTCTCACATGCATGCACACACACTTTTCTTGGGTGTTCACATAACTTCAGGGGGAACTCTGGAGATTTGCCCTCCCTCTTCAGAGCAATACTGTCTTCTCAAATTGGTTCTCTTTTAACTTGTTTTTCATACTTGCATTCCATGTAAGTGTAATACAGTTCCACAGGATGGGACAATCAATCTTTTATAAACAAATGCTAGACACAAGTAAGATTTTTGTAGTTACATTTCATTTTATATAGATTTAGACTAGTTTTCAGAACAGCAGGAAAGGAAAAGCAGTTACGGTATTATGACTAGGGCTTTTAGCAATTCGGCTTACCTCTTCCTGTTAGAATAAAACCTCTCTTCCTGTTTTGAGCAACAGTTATAGAAACTAGTTTAAGCGACTATCTGTAACAATTCTTCAGCAAGCACTTAACTCTAACTTTGTTAATTGTCACATTCCTCAATTCTTGCACGTTATCTGAAATTATCTCTGGTCTCTTTAGAATTGAGAGATCTACTGACTGTGGAGACACAACAGGAAAGAATCACAGTTACTCAGATAACACTTTTAAACTAAAAGGAATAATATCTTTTTTCTGCCAGTGTTCAGGAAACTAACACAAATAGCAAAATAGAAACAATGTTTCAGTGATGTATTATCTTTTTCATTTTTTTTCCCCAACTGTTCTTTCAGGCAGTGCAATTGGTAATTGTACTGGGTCTGGCTGGGATAGAGTTAACTGTCCCTGCAGCAGCCCTTGTGGCTAGAACAGCGCTGGTATCACACCAGTGTTTGGCTACTGCCGAGCAGTGCTGGCACAGCACCAGGACTCTCTCCAGACCCCCCAAAGCCAGTAGGTGGGGGTGGGCAAGAAGTGGGGAGGGGACATGGCCAGGGCAGCTGACCTAAACCGACCAAAGGGATATTCCATACCATGTGGTGTCACACTCAGTAATAAAAGTCAGGAAAGGGAAGGAGAAGGGGGGGGCTCTCGTTGCGAAGACGTCTGTCCTTCCGATCAACCACTGCGGGTACTGAGGCTCTGCGTCCCAGGACGTGGCCGGGCATCGCTCGTTGGTGGGAGAATAACTTGTTTTCTCTTTTTCCTCTGTGCTTGCGCACAGGCTTTGCTTGTACATATAGATATATTTGTTGTTTTTTTTTCTTCCTCTTCTCTAATTAAACTATCCTTATCTCAACCTGTGAGTTTTTTTTTTCCTTCTCCCCCTCTTCTTTTGAGGAGGGGGAGTGAGAGAGCGGTTGTGGTGGAGTTCAGCTGCCCAGCAGGGTAAAACCACCACAGTAATACAATTAAGTCATGGAAGTTTATCAGTTAAAAAGACCTGTGCTTTTTACTGTTTTTACAGTAGCAATCAGGAGGCAGTGTAGTCCTGTAATCTCACAGCTTTGATGTGTAGGGGAAGTATTTATGTGTATATACAGTGACTAAAAGGAAGAACATTGTTTTCTTCAATATTAAGAGTACCTAGGACTTCTACATGAAAAAATAGTATTTTCTCATTGGTAATTATGTCTGAGGACATTCTCCAAATTCTCCAGATACTTTCCTCAAAATATGACTTCTTGTTAAGAACGTCTTAATTTACCACTGTCTTAGAATCTCTTGGTTCATTCTTTTTAAAGGAATCCTTTCCTTCTAAAGTTAATAATGCTTCTTACTGAAAATATAAACTGACTTAAGTTTCCATTACTTTATTACTTTCCATTACTTTAATAGGGAAATTGTATGTGTTAGTATATATATTATATACTGCTATGCATATAAAATGAGTTTATGTGCCATGTTATTCCTCAGTGCTATATCTGTCTATCTCTGAACTATCATCTCTATTCTCCAAACAGAGATGAAAGAAGGAGAAATAATCAATTAAGAGAGAGTGGATGTTAGGTTCTCTTTGCCTGCCTGTCAGTCATGTTATGCCTTAAAGAATGTCTTCCAGAACTTGGGCAAGTTATGTGATTGTAACTTCCAAAACAGTGTAAAACCACAAGAAAAAGAATTTCCTAGGGAGTAGGTTAAATTTCTCCTGTCTTGAGTTCTTCCAGCAGTTCTAAGTTATATTTGTGGTATATTATGTTTTGGTATTAAGAAAATCTGGAAGAAGAGGAGGTGTTCATGTGTAGACTTAAATACACAACAAATATGGAAAAGTGGCAGTTTACAAGGTAAAAAATACTAACATTCTGCTTTACCTTTTATCAGGCTGGGATGAAGTACAGAAATCTTATTTTGAAACCTGGAGGATCTTTGGATGGGATGGATATGCTTCAAAATTTCTTGGAGCGTAAACCAAGCCAGAGAGCTTTCCTATTGAGTAAGGGACTATCTGTTCAGTAAAATTATGGTTTCTTTATAACGGCATATAAGTATGGAATGAGCTGGAAATGTCAGAGTGTGTCACATCTTAACTATGTATCATTTTAGGCAAATTGGGTTGCTTTTTCATGATTTTTTAAATGTATCAATAAAAATGTGATTTTTAAATTGCACAGGACTATGAAATTCAACACATCAGGGAAAAAAATTCTGAGATGTGCAGAAACTGAGAAATCTGGATAGTAATTTTTTCTGGAATTGTTATGAGATAATGCTAATCAGTATGGGGATTTGATGCCTTGTTTCTCTTTTAATAGATGCACTTAAACTGTCTTGTGAATGAATTTCAAAACTGGGGATAAAAAGGACACTACCAGCAATAAAAGAAACATTCATTTATATTCTGTATTATTCTGTTGTATTGTCGGCTCACAAATGTTTTTGATGGACTGGAAGTGTGCTTGATTTCATGATGATTTGGGTTCAGTCTAGCTTTCTGGCAAATTTCAAGACTGAGAACCTGCGGCGGACAGCTTTACAGCAGAGATACTTGTGAAATACTTTTACATTTCATTCTGATGCATGCTAAATTCTTGTATTATTTATAAACGTATACAGTATAACTAAAAAATAAATAAATAAAAATCCAACTGTGATCTAAGCTACCCTTTTCTTCCCTTTGTAGAAGAAATCCATTCAAATATGACCTTGGCAGTTCTCCCATCACTTTTTTTTATTCTTGTTGATGATCACGAATCAGGTCTTTGTTTTCCAAACTATATCAACACTGGCACTAAAAAGTTATACTAAAACAATTATAATAGTTTCGGTTGGTTTGTGAAATTTTTTTAGATATATATAAGAAAAGAAAGTAAGTTTTGTCCTCAGTGGGAACAGTAGAAGTCAACACAAGTTATTCCTATTGGTCTTTTCCAGTCTGGCATGCAGGTGCTACAAAACAGTTTCATTGATTTGATGATTTCAGCTATGGGAGTGGGAAAGTAATTGAGAAATTATTTTGAAGTTTTTCTGCACAAGCAGGAAAAGTGAAACTTACGAGCGAGTTCTACACCACTAAAACAAAATTGCTAGTTCAACTGCACTTTTTTTGTCTTTAGATATCATACCTTACTTTGGTTTTGATATTGCAACATGTTGTCATCAAACTTTAATTTTGGTTACTAGCTAATGTATTTTAGATGTTTGAACCATAGCTGTAAACACGGTTGGTATTTTATTTGTGTTTTCAACCGCAAAGTAAGAAAAGGCGCCTGGTAAACTCAACAGACTTCTTCCTCTTTTGCTAGCAAAAGAAAACTGAAAGCATTCACTTTGGGTCAAATCTATGTGTTTGAGAAAAATAACACAACAATTGTTAATGTTCAATTGAAACTTTTTTTGTGTTTTTCTTTTAAAACATTTAAACTGAGAAAAAAAGGAACTTAATTGGTTTCTACTTGTTTTTTGTTCAAAGGTGGAATGTTTGACAGGACTTATTTCTGAACGACACTAGTTATGGATGTGAGGAGACGCAAATTTTTGTAGCCAAAACATACTAATTATGTAGTCTTACCACAGCACATAATTAAGTCAGTTATAACTCTCATAATCATTTTCTGTTTTAGACCCCTGTTCTACAGGGTCATGGAGAAGTGATACATGAAAGTTACATATATCAGAACCTCTTGAACAGTATTCAGAACAGCTTTAAAGGAAAGCTAAAGAAACTGGTGGATGCAAGATTGTCATAAAAACTGTGAATCTTGCCTATATTAATTTTCATTACATTCTGACTGCATTTGGAAGTATTTTGCCTTCTTTTTAAATAAGCTTTTAAAATTCTTGTGATCCTATCTTATCGATGTTTTTTTTTCACCATTTAGTGATAGTTGTGATGAACTAAAATGTTGTAAAAAAACTGTTTAGTGATACTTTCCAAAAATGATCTTCAAATTTAAGCAATGGAAGTTTTATTAAGACACAAAACAGAGTATTTCTTTTGCAGCTGCCAGGCAGACTTCCACATGAGGGAGATCTTTCTCTCCGTAAACCAGCAGTCTCATAGCAAGGTAGATAATTGCAAATGCAGTTATTATAAGCAAAAATATGTGGTGATAACATTTAAAAGTTAAATTCAGGACAGTACTGATGATGATAGTGATAATTTTACTTGTTTATTTTTCCCTTCTTTAGAGTGTGTGTCTAGCAAAGTATATAGGAACTAAGGTAGTTTTGTACCTTAGGAACATGTCTGCTCTTACATGTATGCAAAAATGCCTTACGTAATTGTACAGATACACAGTAGCATCAGATGGATACCATGTGCATAGGGAGAAGAAAAACTAAAACTACATTGTGCCCCACAAATGTAAGTGCTATGATCTGTACCTGTCCCAAAGAATACAATTTGCTGCAATTTGGTTTTGCAGAAGCCAGCTCCAAAAGGCTGCATCAGGTAGTAATTAAGGTAGATCATCTTGAGGCTAAAACTGCACTCAGGAAGGCAAATGTATAATGCTCTGATATGCTTTTGAAACATCTTAGTGTGGTAGTATATCAAACTAGTTTGCTTACGTTCATATTGTCGGAGAGTATGATCACAATCTTCTGTTTTAGAAATACAAGTTAATTGCTTTAACACTGCGCAGAAACAATTACATACGTTCAAACACACCAGGTAAATGGTATCTGGCAAAAAAAACAAACAAACAAAAAAAAAAAACAAAAAAAACCACAGCCTGTTTCAGAGTTGTTAGTCCCATGCTTCCATTGAATTCAGTTTCGAAACATGAAAAGCCTCTGTTTATTCAAACCCAACTTCAAGTATCTGCTGGAATAAAGAAATAAAGTGACTTGAAATGTTAGTCTAAAAAGCAGCTGCATTTTCAAGTTAGCAATGCTTCCTTTTAGAATTTCATTGTATTAAGAATTATTTTTTTTCCTTTGTCATCAATTCAAATTGGGCTTTGACTTGGCAACAGAAGCTTCAAATGAAAGGAAAATGGTAAAATGGGAGACACGGAGAGGGTTGTGTTAAGCACTTAGGAGGTGGTTAACAGGTAATGGCTTTCCCATTATGCTTCTTCACTGCAAAAGATAGAATAGGTTGAGCGCGCAACTTGGCCACAAGATGGCTGTGTGGTGGCCTCAGCCATCTCTGCTGCTGGTCATCTCATATAGGAGTCTATGTTTGTAGATACCGAGTGGAGTATTGACTCTGTCACTTGAGCCACTACAGCTGGTTTTTGTGTCCAAAGAGCTCTGTTTTATATGTTATTAATATAATAACATCCTCATTTTAATCAGTAACCAGGGTCAGTCAACTGCTGATTTTGCTTGACAAACAATTTTGTTAAACCCTGTTTTAACAGATAATTAAGCAGCGACTGTTTCTAATGACTACAGACATTTGCTAGGGGAGAAGTAAAATTACTGCAACAAGAAATGAATCACAAAGGTAAGATATTTGCTTTCCCTCTGGAAAATGACATTATTTCCAAATACCTTTGGAGGTAGTGGCAGGGTAGGGGTTGGGGGTGAGGGGTGGTACATGGGTTATTATGGACACTCCTGGAGGGATTTTCTAGAGGTGTAGAGCTGATTGCATAAGGAGTGGTAAGGACAGAGCTGGCAGCTGAGGATGTGCTGAGTGGGAGTTAAATGTGTTGGGATGTTGAGGACTGAATCAATTACTGGGAGGGATTAGAAAGGCTAGCCATCAGGAGGTTGTCCAGTACCTTCTGTCAAAGGAAAAGGAAGGAAAGCAATAGGCTGAAGGATGAAGTTGGAGCAGGGTGTTTTGACAATAGCTATGAAAGGGCTTGGGTGAATGTTGGGAAGATATGAAAAAAGGCAGTAGCTTAATGTATACTGATTTATAAAAGGTTTCCAACTGCTTTTTGTTATTTTATGATTTAGAAACAAGACATGCTTGTATAAAGTAAAATTTATAAATTTATTGTATTTTTATTTGCATGCCAGAGAACATGAGATTATGCACAGCTTGTTGCTTGAATGCTTGTGCTTCTTCCTGACATCTGGAGATGATTTTTTGTTTTACCCATATTTTCCTCATAAATATACTTTACCTAATAGTTTCCCACAGAAGAAGGAAAAAGTGAGATGTTATGGGGGAAGTTCTGTTTGCGGGGCCTGTGTTGGAAGTCTTGTATAGCTAATCATCATAAGGCATTGTAAATAGTATAGATGATATAAAAGACATGGTTCCAAACAACAATCAACCTATTTGAGACCTAACTAGGATAGATAAAGATGAGTTAATTAAATGAATTGGAAGTTAATGGTTGCCTAGAAACCAATAATCATGACCTAATTTTGTTCAGTGTTGATTAACAGAGGATAGACTCAACCAATACTTGATTGCACTATACTCTTGATGGATTAAAAAGGCTAAATATATCACTGCTAAGCAGGCTAGTGAAGAAAATTAATTGGAAGAAAAATTGTGAATGAGAAGTCTTATGTCTTTAAAACTTAATTGGCCAAAAAAATTCACAACTTAAAAAGAGATCAGTTCTGACTAAGAACCAATCTGTTCACCAGCAAAAACAGCAATTAAAAATAAACAAAACAGAAGTGGGGTCAGGAGTAGGAAACAGCTATAAAATGAGGAATTGTAAAGTGTTAAAAATGTTAAAGAAAACTAAGACCATCAAGAAAAATAACTGTAAAGATTATAGTCAATAAGATGTAGAATATATTAAGAACTTATAAATCTCATTTGAGTATCAGATCTTTAACAGATGGAGGTGCTGATACTGCTAATGACAAAAAAAAAAAAAAAGACAATTTTTATTTACTGTTTCTCTTCTGCATTTAGAAACAAGCAACATGATGTAATAATATCATATGAGAACAATGGGGTACTTTCCAGTCCATTATTAACTGAGGAGGATATTAAGCAATACCTACTAAGAATAAACATCTTTAGATTAGTAGGATTGAGTAACTTGCACTCTACAGCCTACAAGAATCAGTGGGGGCAGATTTTTTCCCAATGCTATTAATCTTGGGATACCAGGCATATGGCATCATACTAGAACAGTGCTGATGAGTTCCAGTGTTCAAAAAAATCAAATAGGTGACTATTGGTCACACAGCTTGAAATCTGTCTTCAGCAAAACAATGGGAAAGAATAAATATGGTTGTGTTGCTAAGGAATTAAACCATGAGTGTCATTAATAGAGTGCAAGCAGTGCTATGAAAAACAAGTTGTGCTCATTACAAGCCTGATGAAAGTGATTGGAGTGAGATTTAGGTAAAGGGTATTTGACTTAGTGCTGTATATTTTCATTTTGAATACCACAATATGGTATCAATATGTAAAATGGATTAAGAAGTATCTAACTGTTCTAGGAGAGTACTTGTTGATCTAGTATTACCATTGACCAGGGTCTAAAAGGGTCTACAGTGATCTCAGTTCTTCAGGGATCAGTAGAGACCACCATTCAATGCTTAAAGATCTGAAAGTAATATAAAATCACTGGTGATAAAATTTGCAAGTAACCCAAAAAAGCAGTAACACAGAATTCTCTGGATTGTTTGAACACTTTCAGTATTCAGCCTAAAAACTTCTGTAGCATGGGTAAAATAACATGTAACATGTAATGTGCCCATAGTAACTACAAATGTATTAAAGCTACAGCTTGCTGGACTATATTCTGGTAAGTACTGACTTCTGAAAGTATCTAGAGGCTCTTTGTAATTGTCAGACAGTTCAATCTTTTCAATCAATTGATAAGACACTATACCAAAAACAGTTAAGCAGTCTCATAATGGATGACTGCAAGAATGTTGCGTAATAGCAAGTTGCTGGTACTGCTTGTGTATATGGCAGCGGTAAAATAGACACAGGAATTTCATGCAGTTTTGGTGATGACATTTTTAACTGAAGCTAGAACTTTTTATTCCAAATAAACACAGGTGGTTCTCTGTATGTAGAACAGAGTTAAGCTGTGAAACTCCTTGACAAGGATATTGTAGAAAGTATAAGTTTATGTGTGTTCAAAATAAGACACAAATTCCATTCTTGCAAGAGAAAACCTTGGAGGATATTTAAACACATAAAACCATTTTCCTCCTCAGGAAGTCCCTGCAAAGGACAGGTGAAGATCAGAACAATATAGACAGAAATACATAAAGCAGCCCTATTCATACTCCTCTCAGGCATCTGCTTTTAGCTACTGCTAGAGATAAGATACTGTATGAGATCACCCTGCTATTTGGTCCACTGTGGAAACTGGAGAAAGAGCAGAAAAGAGCCACAGAACTTACCTGACAGATGGAGAAAACTTTCAAAGAGAGACTTTTTAAAAGCTTTATCTTTTCAGCTTAGAAAAAAAGCAAAAGATTCTGTGAAGACTTAATTATAGTCTCTAGGTATTGTCATTATATGTTAAAAGGTTCTTTAGTCTAGTAGAAGAATGTCAGCTGGAAGCTGAGGGCAGTCATTTAAAAGAGAAAATAACAGCATTTTTAACAGTGAAGGGGACTGACTCTTGGAACAAACTGTTCAGAAAATTGCTAGAGTTGTCAGCTCTTGATGTCTTCATATCTAGACAAATAAAAGCTCTTCTAGGAGATATGATTTCACCAAACACCATGTATTAGACTTCATTCAGAGTAACTGGGTGAAATGGAATGGCTGGTGAAATAAAAATCAGATTGATCTTATGGGCCTTCTTCACTTTAAAACTCTACGATTCCATAAATCTTATCTTACTAAAAAAAAGTTTGTTGCATGTTTCTGTAGGGCAGAGTTGTAAAAACACCCAATGTAATTCACTGCTGAGGAGTTCTAGCCTTCTAAGCCATTTACAGAAAGGAAGGGCAAATGGAGAACGTACTTCTAAATTGAGGGAAAAAATTAACCTGAAATCGTTTCCTTTAAATACCTAATTGTGGGACTTCCAGGCTTTTATAAGAAAACTGAGAAGATAAGTCATTTTCCACATCACAAAGGATAAACCTATCCTTAGATTTCTTGTTGAAGACAAGGTTGTTTGACCATCCCTGGAGGGATTTAAGAGATGTGTAGATGTGGTGCCTAGGGACATGGTTGAGTGGTAGACTTAGCAGTGCTCAGTTAACGGTTGGACTAGATGATCTTGGAGGTCTCTTCCAACCTAAATGGTTCTGTGATTCAATAATTCCAAGAAGGCAGTATTTTTGTCTTTAGAAAGTGGAAAAGTTATTGTTACAAACAAAATCTTTAACTAGCCAAAGGTAATTGCTTTAAACTTAGGCAAAGCACTTGACAAAGAATTGAGCAATTTGTATTACTCCCGATTCCTTCATTAAACTCTTTATTTGCTAATAACCAGCCATGGCTCAACATCCAAAATAAGTTACAACCAAAATCAAAGGCAAAAGATCAGAAGTGCAGTCAGATTTGTATAACTATATAATGTATACATTGTTATGAGTATAACCAGTAATAGAAGGTCTTTACAGGGAGTAATTGATTGTGTACTCTAAACATGAAAGAGTTTTGGCCTAAAACGTTAATAAGAGGTATCACAAAGTACATGTCTATAACAAGTGTGCTCTGAGAGGAAGCACTGAGGAATGCATTTTATTGACCTTGATAATTTTTTTTAAAAGCACATTTTTATATTCCAAGCCTAGTCATGAAGTAAGAGAATTTTATTCTATTGAAAAATCAGAATTAAGACCCATAGAGATTACAGAGTTTGAATCATATCTATATTTATTAATGTAATGCAATTAAACTTAATAGCATTAATTGTATTAGCCCCTTTGTATAAAAACAAAATTTAATTCTAATAAGCTCACGTTCTCCAGGGGAAAATAAAATGATCAGAAGTTGAAGGGTGTTGTAGATATGTTGTCTGTATACATATTCACATTATGAATGTGCTTATGCCCAAGTACGCTTATATGCCTGACCCATTACTATAGGGAGAAGCTTGTTCTTTTTCTGGTCAGGCATGGTAAACCCTGGGTAAGCCCAGCCATAGGCCCCTCCACCATTTCTTATGGAACTTCGTGAGCAAGGGAAAGATTTAGCAAGTGTGAATCTGCATATAGGCAAAAAACACACCTGAAGTTCTTCTGAGTCACTGGTAAATCACCATCTGCTTTAGAATCTTAGAATCATTTAGGTTAGAAAAGACCCTTAAGATCATCAAGTCCAACCTTCACATAACATTACCACGTCCATCACTAAACCATATTCCTTAGTGCCATGTCCACATGTCTGTTAAATACCTACAGGGATACTGACTCCACCACTTCCCTGGGTAGCCCGTTGCAATGCCTAACCACCCTTTCCATGAAGAAATTCTTCCTGATATCCAATCTAAACCTCCCCTGGCACAACCTGAGGCCATTTCCTCGTGTCCTATCATTTCGCACTTCAGAAAAGAGACTGACACCCACCTCGCTACAACCTCCTTCCAGGTAGCTGTAGAGAGTGATGAGGTCTTCCCTCAGCTTCCTTTACTTCAGACTAAACAACAGCAGTTCCCTCAGCCGCTCGTCATATGTCTTGTTTTCTAGTCTCACTTCACCAGCTTCATTGCTCTTCTCTGAACGCATGCCAGCAACTCAGTATCCTTCTTGTGGTGAGGGACCCAAAACTGAACACAATACTTGAGGTGTGGTCTCACCAGGGCTGAGTACAGAGGGACAATCACTTCCCTAGTCCTGCTGGCCACACTGTTCCTGATACAAGTCAGGATGCTGTTGGCCTTCTTGACCAGCTGGGCACACTGCTGGCTCATGTTCATGTTTTCTTTCAGGTTGTTTTCTGTGTGCATATTTACTCCGCTGGAGACATCTGACAGTACTCCTTGACCTGAAGGAGGAACATCTGTTCTGGGACGGCTCTCAAAAACCAAACCACATTTTTTCAGTAACAGAGTACTCAGTAAAGCATGGATGAAGTCTAAGGTGGCTGGTTTTCACCTCTCTCATTCTCTAGGGATGACACTGAGTTTGCAAGTTCAGATGGGAATTGCTTATATTACAAATTGGTTTAATTTTAGCACTCTTGTCGTACTATCTCCTATCTAGTGCAATAAGTTCTCAGTAAAGCTATACCTAGGAACCTGTCTGCCATTAAGACAAAGAGGGAATAGGGCTTCATAAGTGGACTGATCAGTCTACATAGAAAGCATGATATCTGTTGGAATGCAGCAAGTAAATTTTTTTCAGGAGAACACTTGAGGAGAACGATACTCTTGCTTAGGTAAAACATAAATGTGGTGTATAATGGTAAGCTTTCTGTAGTGAAGGAATGACATTACTAAAGTGGTTGTTCCTCCAGTATTCAGATTCTGAATTTATTTTTCCTTCACAGGATCTGTGAGTGAAGAAGAAAGCAGAAGCCTTTATGCAGTCTTCATACACACACAAAAAAAAAGGGTAATGAATTCCAAGAGATTATCCAGGATCACAGGGAAAGAGACCTTAATTACAGGGAATGATTTATCTGTACAGCAGAACAAAATTCAGTCATTTTAGTCACCTAACTGTGTCTCATGGACTTTCTCCTTGACAGAAGCACATATACTGTAACCCGTCCATAGGTTTCAAGGCAAAAAAAGATAATATTAGGTGGAAAATCCTCTCCAAGTCCTGCAAAAGCAAGTCTAAAGCCAAGGACAGGGCCTGGGTATTGTAAAGTCTTGAATGAAAACAATTGCCCAGGCTGGAATTGTGAGAATTACCTTCACTATATCACATATTATCTTCTTCAGCACCTTGACATTAGAAGATAGCTAACAAAGATCTAAGAGACAGATTGGTTCTGCAGCAGGGCTGCCATTTTTTGCTAGTGTCCAAAGGCAATAGGTCCCCTAATGCTGAGAAGGTGACAACGTAGCTTTGTGTTTTCAATCTTTTTGCCTTGGTGATCATTCCACACTCAAAACAGAGATTGAGACTGATTATCTCCAAACAAAAAGAGTAAGAAAGCTGATTCAAGCCTCCTTGAGTGCTTTCTGGGCTTGGAGAGTGGAAATACTACTTGCCTGATACAGGTATTTGATCAATAAGAGCTATGTTCTCTAAATTAGTACACTGTTTTGTAAGCTGCACAGGTATGACTTCTTATGCCACTGTAGGAGTATTTGCCAAATAAATCCCTAATATGTCTATTAGAGTTGTCTAATATGTCTATTAGAGTTGTTTAGTTATCAACAAAGTTCCTAAAATACTAAAAAATTGGTATTGAAATTTTTTTCTTACTATTGCTGGCCAACATCCATAGCAAAAAAATTCCTCATGATAACGAAGATGTTTAATTACTGATATTATATTCCTGTTATTTACATTAATTACAGTAATACATTAATTTCATTAAAATTGAAAGTTATATCAAAGGTGTAAAGATATTGCTGACTTCACTAAAAAGAAGGCAGTTCTGGGTTTGTGGAGAAGCATTATGATAAGCAGATAGAATTTTACATAAAAATAAAGGACAAAAAAATTAGGCAGCAGCAGAATGGGAGTTTTCAGAATCAAAATTTTAGATGTTGGAGAATAAATCCCTCGCTTATATTTTCTAGTGTTGAGGTCTCACTCAGGCATTTATCCCAGGAGCTTAACATCTAACTGGTATAATGAGACCTGATTTTCAGGCATTACACATCTTACATTGGCTATTTTTCTTCTCGTTTAGGCTAGTTATGCTTAAAGGAGAAATTATAGCTTAGAATGTTTGCTTAGTTTGTTATATAAAACAAATAAATTTATTTGTAAAATTTTCTGCTTTTCAGGAATGCAAATTAAAATCAACCAGCTGTCTAAGAAAATAACAGATTTAATTTTCTTATGCAGATGTGATGAAAAGGAATTGTTTTAGTTTAAAAGAAAATATGACTGTATCATTTTGTTCATGACTTAGAATTACTTTTGGCTATTGCACATAGTTTTATCAGTAACTGGATAATATCATGAGTTCAAGCTAAGAATTCTGAAATGGTTCCTCCTGTGTTTGAAACTTTCTGTACGTGTCTTGCAAACTGATACCTCAGTGTAAGCAACAGCACACCTTTGAATAATATATGATTCTTTTGATATGTCTTTAATACATGTAAAATAGCCTTCAGAATGGAGAGTAGTTTAAAGTAACATTTCTGTATTCACTTTCAATCCGATTGGCATTACAGAACCTGAAACTTCTTAAATTGCAAATACAGGTTGAGCACGAAGGTTACAAGTTTCCCTGATGCCTTTTCATTAGTACTGGCTGTGCCTTTTATTTTGTTAGCAGTTATGCCTCTGTGAAGCTTTTTCACCTGTGTTATGGCTATTTCCACCTTGAAATGCATTTTGTGTTTGTAAGTACTTTGTTGATTGTGCTGGTAGAAGAGGAGGGAACGAATCTAAATAACCTTCCGACTTTTCTTTGAGCATGAAGTGTAATTCCTGGATGTGTAAGCTGTATTTATTAACAGCAATTTATGGCTACAGTTTTACATGTTAAAACGCAAAGCCCAAGGTTAGTTATTTAAGTAAAGTTCATTTTCAGAGAATGAGGAACTATTGAGCTCAGTGAGAGAAGTTGTTTAGAAAGCTGAAAAATCCAGCTGTGGTAATTTGCCTGACATATTTTATATTATTTTTTTCCTCTTCTTATTGACCTGTTTTTTTTGTGTGTTTTTTTTTTTTTTTTTGTCTTAAAGCATTTTCTAGAATGAAGAATAATATCCATTTTATATGTAAAAAATGAAACCTAGAGAAAGTGAGTATTTTGGCAAGTATCAAACAGGAAGTCTGTCAGATTTGAAAAAGTGAACAAGGATGCTTACCTCCTTATGCCGTATTTACTGGGGATAATGGCATCTCTACTTTCTTTAGGGAAACCCTATTCAAGTGCTGTAAATGATTTAATTTGGAAAAAAAGAGGAATAATGTTCATCCAGAAAAGTGGAAAATGTTTCGTACGGGTGCAGGAGATGTGAATATGAATAGGGAGAAATCAGTAACATAGTGATAAAACCTCTTTTCACTGAAAGAAGTGTATAGCTGTAACTTTGACCCAAGTCACTAATATGAATGCATCAGATATTGTATATTCAAAAATATAAAACTAAGAGTCTGTATTCTGTACCTATTAAACACGCAAGCATATAAAATATGACAGTAATTTTCATACGGGGGAAGCAGCAATATTTTGGATTCTTTGAAGTAGACTAATACAGTTTTGGTGACCGAAAAGGCCCAAAACGAATTGCTGTGAAGAGAATTATTTTTGCATACTGTCTGCCTGATTCGACACACACCCTAACATGTTTTCAAGTCCACCTCTGCTTGGAGGGTGCTTGTGCAAATGCTTTGCTGATTAAAGAGCCTTAATTTCTAAGCCTTGTAATTCATTGCTTTTGGCACTGAATTTTCTTATAACAAAGAGGCTGATGAGTTTAGGTGATAAGAGTTGGGGCCCTTAATGCTGGGCAGTACAGAAGCTAATGCCACTAGCTTCACAGATCTTAGGTGCTGGTGCTGTTGCAGTTGCCTGTGAGAGAATGGAACATCAGTTTTGGAGAAAAAAAAAAAAAAGTCCCTGGCATGGAAAGAAATAATATCTGGTTCAAATACATTTCACAAGGACATGATGATTAAGTTACACTAGGAAACGTTGGGCACAAAGTACATTTTGTTTTTAGTTATACATGCACAGTCCATTGAGAACATAAAGGAAATAATGAGATACTATCTAGATAATCTTTTCTACAACACTGATTTATGTACAACAACTTACTGTAGCTTACAATCTACAGTTTGTGTCTTGGATTTAAGATCTAGAAAAGTTGTTCAGTCAGTCCCCTCGCAGTTTGTTCCCTCTGCGCTAGAACTGGGGAGCTCCCTCCCTCCCACACCTTATCTCTTGCCAGGAAATGGGTCACTGAGGGCACATGAGGGACAAGCTGCACTTCTACAGTTCTGCTGGTTTATCTTGCTGTAGCCTGAGCTGGTTACCAGCTGTTATTATAGACTGCCCAGCTTCAGCCCTGTGGTTGAGGCCTGGAGGGAACCCTTGCCTGCGACAAAATGACTTGTTTGCAGTTGTCTGCTGTAGGAGATCCAAGCATTTCAAGGGATTTCAGAGATTTTAAGGTATATAACTGCAGCAAGTTTTACTGAGCTGCATGTTCTTATAGGTATATAACCTGGATGAATGTAAGTGTATTTTCATGAGAATAACAAAAAGGACATTTCAAAACAAAATTATCTGCCAAATTTCAAATCTTTGCTCTAAAGCATAGATGCCAAATGTTTTTAATTATTGAAATACAAAATCAAGGCAAGGTATTATATATTTTAAGCAGCCAAAACAATTCAGCTGAAGTTTTCCTCACCAAAAGCAGACTGAGGAGTATATTCAGCACGGAGAGTTTCAGCTCAAACAGTTACAATTTGACAAATTTAAAAGCAATTGAAAACAGGTTATTATAATAGGAAGTGTTGGGCAACCTAAATTGCAGACAGGTCTGCAAGCCCAACCTATAATTTGCTGCTTATAGAGAGTAACTTTTAAGAGTAAGATTATAAAAGTAGGTGGAGAAAGAGTTTCTTGGTATGGTTTGTCAGTTAGAGTTGGTACTGATTAAAATGTTTTAATATTTTTAATGTTGACATATTTTTAATTGATGCTCTGGATTGAAACAGAATGTTTCTTTACAACATCTATTTCATTAGACATTTTTGTATCATTTAGATTTTGGTCAGTGGTAGGACCTGTTGAAAAATTCCCTAGGACTTTCCACTGAAATATTAGTGGAGAAAATTATTACTTTATTATTATTATTGAAATGCTTATAGAAATATTCCTTTCCATAAAAAGCAGAATTTTTATAGAACAGTCAGATTTAGAGTTAAATTTTACTGTAATATGCATAAGATGTGTTTTCAGGTGACTGTTGTATGGAACGAATCATCAGCTGAGGTTCACTGATACAGCTCTGCTAAAAGTCAGTGGAGCTATGTTACATGAGCTCTCTAGTCAGCTTGCATTAACAGGATAAGTGAACTGTGAGGATCATCAGATATTTAAATGCCTTCTGAGGTAACTTAATGGTTAACTTTAAAAAGAGAAAATAGTGTTTTCATATAATGGCCAAATTTACTTTATCCATCATATTATTTAATTGATATGTATTAGTACTACCTCTGGTTTCTCAGTTACACCTGAAATCTCACTTTGTGGAAAGTGCTGTAAAACATAAGCCTGAAAGATATATAGGTACCCTTTCTCTGCTAAGGAAACTATCAAGGCAATTATTTCAAACAATTGTATGCTTACAGATTGATTGCAGTAACAACTGTCTCCCAGAAGCAAACCCACAACATAACACAACAACAATTAACAAGGCTGCTGCTGCTGCAGGAAGAATGTGCTAGATATCCGTGTGGCTTCTCCTCTACGTGTAACACTTGTAGACATGGATAAAAGGATGTCAGGCCGAAGGATGCAGGTATAGATGTCACAGACTAAGAAAGGAGCATGTGTTTAATGCCAAGGGCAGGAAAGCAGCTTACCAAATGACAACAATGTGTACTTCATTGCAAGACGTGTTGAAACTAAAAGTAGAATGACACTTGAGCGCGTAGTAATTATAGGAGTAAACAGGAAGGTGACTGTAATCTTCAACTTCAGAGTTAATCCTTTGTTCATAGTAAAATCTGATATCATGATGTTTAACTTTTAGAAGTGGAAACATTAAATGATATCACCAGAAGTATGAACTAGAGTAAATGAGATATTAGTATGAAAAGTTAATTTTGTATGTGTTTATAAGCAGGATATGTAAGAGAATGAGGTTAAAAATATTTATTGCTGTGGGAGGGTGGAGGAAGGGACAACTTTTATTGGGAGGCTTGTTTTGTTTCCAGATACATAAGTTCTTTAATTTTATTTATCCTGGTGTAATGTGATACATCAGATAGCCATCTCCAGTTGTTCCAGGGACACTGAGTCATAACAGATCTGGGTTGTCCGGTGTGATTAAAGGAAGGCAAAAGTAGTTCCATTCCTGCTGCCAATAATCTTGCTAAGATTTTATTGGTGGAACTTGTGGTGCTGAAGAAGAATGCCAGGCCAAGTGGCATGCTGCAGGCAGGCAAGTACCCTCACTGGGATATTTTATAGACTGGTTTCCCAAGTTGGTCACAGCAAGTTAAAAATAAATTAATTCTGAAACCTGTGGCCTCTTCTTTGGACTCCCTTAGTAAGCCTATATGCCTTTTGTATACAGCACATTTGTCTGATAGCCATGCATGTTTTGAATTTCTTTTTCATTTCTTCTGATTTCAGAAGCTAGAAAGTTATACTGCTAAGTAAACTAAAACCAGGTCTTCATATGCTTCACTCAGGTAATATAATCTTGAATTTTCGAGTACACTTACATTATAGACCGGATGTCATGATTTAGTAGTCTAGTTTTACATGATAAATATATATATATATGTATTAATGGTATCTTTTTAAAAATCAGACTAAGGTTAGCCTGTCATTTGGGACTGCATTTTAGTACCACCAGTGTAGTTACTGTGTAGGTTATGTACACTCATTTCAGACAGACAGCCTATGATTATTAATAGCTAAATTTCTGTATTGCTATTGAATTAGTTATTTCAAAAGTATCACTGAAACTATGATTCTACCATGCCTCAAAAGTCTGGAGATGTTAATAAGCAGCAATTATGAAGGATTGCTATTAGCTGCTCACAACGTAAATATTTCTTCATGATGCTGACATGTTAGTGTAAAGGATGAGTGCTCCATTCTGCTCTTCAGTATGCACATGAAGATTTACCATGTATGTCTGAAAAAGCAGCTCACTTTTTTAGTGTAAGCAATAGTAATAGCCTTCCATTCTGTCATGCTATGTGCACGTATTTGTGAAATGAATTGAGAAACAACTCTTGCAGAGCTTTTCTTGTTGGCTTGGCTGAACTGAACAATGCTTTGTTGGGGCTGAGGTGGGTGGAAGGTGAGGGAGGAGGGCAGGGACAGGGGGGACCAGGGGCATGGTCCTGCTCCCATGTTAGTCAGTGAGAATTTTACTGCAGAAATAGAAGCTGGGTAAGGCCTTTTGTGTGAAAAAGTTCAGTCCTGATAAGTGGCTTCTTATCCTATAGTTAAGAATGCAGCTCATAAAGATGCTGCGTATCAGCAGAGATTTATAAATACAGTCTTTAATAATATGCAAGCCAGACATGCAAATTTGTAATGTTTTGCAAATCTGTAATTTTTTGCAAATCTGCATGAGAACATTTTAAGTTGGGGATCTCTGACTTCTCATGCCTCAGACACCTCTGTCTTGAGCCTAACTTCACAGAGAGTCATATTGTTCTTGACGGAGTGCAATGCAAATGCTATTGCATTTTCCAGTGTCCTCAGCAGCATGTCCAATGGCAACGTGGGCAACGCTGCAGCACTGTGCTGTGGGGACAGTCCTGACACCGGCGAAGATCCCATAGGGAAAAGAAGAAAGGAGGTGGTCATGTAATTGAAGACTATATCATAAAGCACATACACCAGTGGGTGTAATTATGGTTGAACGTAATTATGCACCTCCTAGCCTTATGTACCTTAATTATAGCACCTCCTAACTCTTGGAGTGCTTGCCTTGGAACTCAGTCTGGTGTAGCTCTGCTGGCCTACAAAACACACCATGGTTGTATCCACTGACACCCTCTTATTGCTTAAGACAGTTACATAGTTAATGCAAACATCAGTGGGTTTTTTGTTTGTTTGTTTGTTTGTTTGTTTTGTATGTCTTTAACTAGTTAGTGAAGAAATTTGGCAGTCAACTTTGAAGAAAGTAAAGCCGTTGCTGAGAACTTTGGCCATCTTGTTTTCCTGGGGAATGAGAGCTATTCAGGAGGGCTCAGGGTAGCGGCTACAGAGCCCAGGAATCTTGGAAGCTTCTCAGCACATTTGGAGCAGATAGCATCATTTTGGAAATTATCCAAACCAAGCGTAGGAGAAAAACACAGTCCCCAGCTGCCACATTACCTCCTGCTGGAGCCAGGTGGCATGACCTTTCCCTTCAGCACTGCAATTGGATGGTCTTCACCATGCGTGCCCCTACCTACCTTTGTGGGAAAAAACCCTCGGCCCTCTCTGGAAGGAGATACGAAAAAATGTGTGTGTCTCAAGTGTGCGTATGTCTCAAGGGCTCTCTATTGGAATGAAGCTGCCCAGCCAGTTAGGTCTATGTCATCATTGTGAAAGCAGAGAAGTATTCCACCCACTGTGATGTTTTGCTTTTAATGGGAGAACTTAGCCTAACCCTCACATTCATTTGAAAGCATTTAACAGCAGTAGACAGGGAGACAGACTATGACAAATGCATCTGGATGATATAATCTTCCATTTCAACAGTATTTCTACAAAGAATAACAAAAACAATGAGTAAAATGAGCCCTTTGGATTCCAGTGTCTTTAAGATAAATTCCTGCACTGAACAAGTAAGAGAAGCAATGTTCTACCTCCCCCAGAAAATTACTTGTTATCCTAAAGGGTCCTGAAAAAATTCAGGTGCATAAGAAACAGCTGTGCAACAACGCACAGCTTAAAGTGAAAAACAACATTTAGGGAACAGCGTGAAAGACCACCCGGTGCTGTTGTACCTTGCTGCCTTTTGGTGGGGGGCGGGAGGCACAGAGGGGCCTCGTCTCTCTGCTGTGCAGTGGTCAGGCCGTGTGGCAGCACTGGAGGAAGGGGACGCTCCGGAGGGAGCGGGCAGGGGGGACTGGGATGCACGCGCTGGTGAGCTGGGCCTTTTGCTTACGCGGAAGGCATCCGCAGCGTTGTTTCAGATGGGTCTACCTGGAGATCGGCTGTGTTGCCCAGCCCTGCCTGTGTGCAGCCCCCAGCCTCATAAGGCCCTGAAAGAATAATAAGAGATGAACAGAAGAAATTGGTATCATTTTTATTATGTTTCAACACGTGTTTAGATCGTTGAAATCCACTAGTAAACCTACAACTCTATTGCAAAGTTGTGGACACTATCTTCCCCTAGCTTTCTTCAGAAAGTTCATCAGTTTCTTCTGAAAGTGTATCATCTTTCTGCTAACTAACCGTAGCAAAAACCTTTCAGGCTGCATCCGGCCAAATGTTAATGTTGTTGGAAGCGGTAGTAATTATGCAAGCAATTGCCTCTCTGGCCACTGAAGGTGAGTTCTGCATCCAACACGAAGACAAGCAGGCTGTTGTGTTGCTGGTGACGTGTGAAATTATGCACCAGAAATCAAAATTCCCTTCTAACTTCCCTGTAGGTACAGGGGATGTTGCTGGGAAAAGTGAGAGACCTCTGGTGGCTTTCGGGGAGTTGTGGGGGCTGATGCAGATCACAGCACGCTGACGGATGCTCCTCCTTCCCTGGGTGAGAGGTTCCTGGCGAGCGCAAGGGCTGGGCAGCGCTGCTTCTGATGAGCGCTGCATTGTCTGGTGCATTTCACTGAGACAATTGCAGCACAATAAGGAAAACAATGGTACTTGAGATTTAGCAGCGTGGCCGCTGTGCAGCATGTCTTTTCGGGTTTCTTCCTCTCGAGTGTCTTGAGACTTGTTGCTATAATGACTTCTCTCCCTTCCCCCTCTTCAGTTCCTTCTGCAAACTTTATTGAGCCATCACTGGGAGCTTCTCTTCACGGTAGTGCCCTTTCTCTTGACTCTGAATTAATTAAGGGTGAAACTGGAACAGTGACTCACAGCAAAAGAGGAGAGTTTCTTATTAGTAATAAGCAAAGAAGGCCACAAGAATCCACTGTTTCATGGCTCCAACAATGCTTCCCTTTCTTGTGTCATTCCCACACTGATCATCTTAACAGATTTCTCTGTAGACACTAATTGCTATATTGATGAGTGTCAATTGGATGGGTTCACTATTTGGGGGCTCTGAGGAGAGCTCATCTCCTAAGAGGTGAAAATGCTAATTATATTGGTAATTACTTTAAAGCTCTTATCCCACTTTTGCCAATGTCCATTTCCATGGTAACAGGAGCAGGTACAGCAGCATTCAGCAGCACAGCTCGGAGATCTTGGCTACGTCAGCGGCAGCTGGGGTTGGGACGATATTATACGAACTGTGCCTCCAGATTTTACAAGACTCTAGGTATTTCTTTGCCACAGATCTAGCTTAAAACATCAAAAAAAAATCCTAAAAAATTGAGATTATCTCTTTGTGAGCTGTACAGGCTTTTCTAAAGCTTTGATTTTACCCTTAGGTGAGCTGGCAGGTCTTCTAAAGGCTGGGCTGCAGCCAGAGTCCTCAGGGGAAATTCTGTCTGACTCAGCAACTATTTTTCTTCTGCAGCCTCTTGGGCTGAGAACAACAGCTCTGCCACTTCCTCACACTTGGGCCTTGTCTGCTAGGCAAGTTTTGAAAAAGAAATTCCCACTGGTGCTTCAAGCGTGTCTGAAATTGTAAACAGACTGTATCTGGACTGTTTTGTCATTGACCTACAGTCGGTGTTAAACTTATTTCAGCTGCCATCAGCTGCTGCAATTTCCTAGGTATTTAAGCTTTTAGTATGTAAATGTGTTTTCTTTTTTTTTTTCCCCCCCACGTATTGTAAATACAAATTGTCTATGCTTTCTTTATAAACCTGAAATGATTTCAGATTGTGGCAACTTGTTATTCACGTGCCAGGCAGAACCGGTGCTCTTCCTGACATTTCTGTGCACTGCAATGGAAGTTCTGAATGGATCTGAATTTAGTGGAGTCGTGAGCAAGAGAAAATCGTAAGGTATTCTACTTTCTGCCTGGGTGAGCTTCGGAGCTCAAAACAAGCTCCAACAAGAGCACACCGACGGTGTGAGCAAAAAGTTTTGGCTTTGCAGACAGGTAGCTTTATAGGGTGTGTTAAAAGTATGCTATCATATTGAAATAAGGATCATAAGGATTCTGTAATATTGATTCTTTTCCCATGTTTCTAGAAATATTAACATCTAGAGATGTTTTCTTCTGCGATTAGCATTGGTACACTTTTAAAAGAAAATTCTTTGCTACTTAATACATTTCTTTTTGTTTGATCTAAATAAAGCTTATTTAGTTGTGCAATTGATATTAAATTTCACTCTTAAGCAAGTCTGCCATGTACAGTAAGATTATACCTATCCTGGTTATTCAAAAGAAGTAAATAAGAACAGTAGATAAATCAGAGATTAAAAAAATATATAGTGTCTTAGAATTTAAGGAGGAACTGGATGGTCATCAGTTTTGAAAATCAGGCACTTATTCACTTATTCACTTATATCAGAATGTAGGACCTTAAATATTTGCATTCATTATATTTATTTCCTTTTAGTCTTGGCATTACTTTTATGACACAGCATCAGTTTTGTAACTCTACATGTCTAAAACAAGAGTTAGTTAATATATGGGCATGTTTTATCTTCCCTAATTTCAGGCAAAGAAAGATTGATTCAGTTCAGAGGGCTTTTCTGTGCTAAGAGATACCTCAAGACTTTGTCAGCTGTACTGTCCTCTGCCCAGCAAAACCCTTAACATACTAGCAAAGGATAAAACTCAAGTGATCGGCCTGAAGAAAGAAGCAGCCTTGGGCTGGCTAGCAAACCTGGGGACGGGGAAGGAGAAAGCATTGTGGATGAAAACCTTCATGCAGTGCTCTTCCCATTGTACTGACAAGTTACGTGGTTATTAACCACAGCTAGTCCCTGTACTGGGAAGGGGAAAGACATACTCTTGTTCTCAGGATGCTTATGCTATAGAGCCAGCCTGCTTTCCTTGGCTTCTTCCTTTTAGTGAAACAAACCACGTTATTGAGTATCAAAGTTTGATAGCCTGTGTACATGGAGACAACAGTATTAGGCTAAGACATCTCGTGCCATCCACTTGTCCTCATCTGGCTTCTTGTTGTTTTGCTCATGTCCTTACACCCAGAATAAAGGCCACTGTGCTTCTCCTGTGCTTTCTGTGTGGTGGCACGTTAGCTGCAGGCTGCTTTGTCAGGCAGGGCAGATCTGTCTGATAAATGCTTAGCTCTGGAGGAGTTCGACTAAAGCAGAGGAGGTTTCTCCCCTGGTTGTCTCAGTCATAATGCTTTAAAGAGTTGTTTTTTTGTTTTGTTTTGTTTTTTTGTTTTGTTTTGTTTTTTTTTTTTTCTGGGAGGCAAAACATGGGAAAGCTGATTCTTTATACATCTCCACAACTGCAAAGACAACAAGGCTACTCTGCATCCGAGCAGACCAGCTGCAGCGCCCGATGCCCATCTCCCAAAAACTCAGAAAGCTCTCTGCAGTTGGAAAACAAGCAGGCTAAATGAGAGAGCATGATGTTATTTTACATTCTCACAGAGATGGCGGTCATCCAAATTTCCCTCACAGAGAAATTTAGCAGAGCTTTTGGACCCAGAGTCTAGGGTAAACCAGGGATAGCATACTTAAAAAAGTCTACATAAAGAAACAGGAGAGTTAAGGATGTTTACCTTAATTGGGTTATGCAGAAAACAAAAATGATCTGAAACTGAAAACTGAAAGAAAAGCTCTTCTGACTATACAATAATATATTCTGCTAATCTTCAGTTGCCTTCTGTGGAGCAGGAAAACAATTACTGTCTGGAGACGCAGTATCTAACAAAACAAGCTTGCATACAGTTGGGTTGGAGAAATGGACGGCTGGTCTGGTTTGACTGACGCCTGAAATTTATGTGCAGAGTATTTAATAATTTGACAGACTCAGCGCTCAGTCTCCATGCTTGAAAGCAGAACTGTTGCTTAGCAGAAGAAGGGAAGGCTGAAGGAAAGCAGTGGTAAGGCAGGAGGGAGTGGAGAGAGAGCAGTGTGAAAAGCAAACAGGGATGTGCGTTAGGGAGGAGAAAAAGCATATGGGCCAGGGGGATGGGAGAAGGTAGGACCTCTTCTTAGCACGTGATGCTGAGTTCAGCTCTTCAGAGAACAATTTCCTCATATTGGCACACATGTGTAAGTTCCCTTTGGAGAAACAAACCAATAAATGCTATCAAGGCTGATCACAAATGAGTGAGATCCCGATCAGCCCACACTGCAGCTGGTACCCCGGCGAAACGTGATTCCCCTGTTTGCATTTGCCTTCATTTGTAACTTCAGTAATGAGGCCCTGGAGCTGCTGTGTGCTGATGACAAAACTGTGCACCTGAGCTGCTTCTGCCCTTCGGTGTGTTCTCAGAGCCTTTTTCTACTCCCTTCTTGCCTCCTCGGATGCATGGCTTTTTGTACCTTTTAGAGGAAGCTGTGCAGCCACCTGTTCTTATTGGCAGGCTGAACTGGCAAAATATTTCTTTCTCACAGGCCTGTGGCTGGTTTACAGGGAAGGAAACAGCAAGACACAGACACGTTGTGCCCTTACCCACCCCTGAGCAATGAAGTGCATCATTAGGGCTTTGGGAAAGCAGGTGGCGTGCCAAAGTCCACGCAAGGGCTGTGCCAGGCTGGGGTGTTTTGAATGGCCAAAGAAAGAGTGTGCAATCCTATTCTTGCCGCTCCACCAGCGAGCTATTATCATAATGTTTAGATGTCACGAGCCTGCAAGTGAGGAAACGTATCCGGTTTATCAAGCCGAACCGCCTCTTCGTTCGATTTATCTCTTCTTGTTTCCCTGCTAGGTGTACGCAGTTTGTGGTTTGCCTGTGGCCTTCGGAAGGGAGGAGGGGAGCAGCACAGCAGCCCAGCCGCCAGCCAGCAGCTCGGCAGGGGCTGGCCGGACCCCTCATGCCGCACGCACCGCTCTCTCTGCCCCCGAGGCTAGGCCGCACCGCGGTGGCCGCCGGGCAGCACCTCAGGCAGAAGCGGTGCTGGGGCTCGGCTCGCTGCTGCGGCCTGACCCGTGCTGGGTAACCGGGCTGCCTCCGTCAGGCACGTTTCCTGCGGAGTCTCGTCGGGTGTTGGCACCAGACCAAGCGCAGCGGCTCTGACGGGTTCCTTGTACGCTGCCGTGTCTATGACTCGTGTCACGGCGGCGCGGGGAGTGCTGCCGCACTGCAAATACTGAGTAAGGGAGGCTCCCCATCCCAGATGAGGTGGGACCCGAAGCTGGAGGGATTTACCGGTTTCCTGTTACGAATAGTCTGTGGCAGTCTGGGATGCAGAGTTCAGAGCTGCTAGATCCCAAATCAGAGAATTAATAAGATTATCCTTTCACTCTGAAAACAAGATTGAGAGAGGTTTTGGTAGCAGCAGTCCCCTCCCCTCCAAGGAAATTACATTGAATTGCCTGGAACCGTAAAACATAGATTTTGTACTGCAAATGCATTTATTTAAAATAAAAAATAAAAATAAAATAAAACTCTGATGGCAAAATGCAAAAATGCCTCTGGAAATGCCACCTTGATTGTACAGCTACAGTCACGTGTCAGTTGTGAGGCTGTTTGTAAGTCCTTCTACTGACACATCTTTTATTTTTAATAGCTTCCATGACATTACGAATACTTTCACAATTAGAATAACTTGTTCCACGAAGAAGCAGGTGTACTGGTATTTAAACACACACTCCTGCCCCTCTGAATTCTTCTGCTTAATGGCATCATCAGCAGCAGTTTGTCCTGATCAACAGCTCTGCTGTCGTCCTAGATGCCACTGACAGCCAGAACAGGTGGATCTTCCACAAACAAGTTTTACTCGGAAAGGTTCCTTACAAAGGGCTGGGTGCACGCAGTGTTGCAGAGCAGTTCCTGGCACTGGCACTGATTCTAGTCTCAGGATTTCTATTATAAACTTCCCTGACGTTTACGACCTGTCTGTGTGAAGGATTGCTTTACACACAAGCAGTACTTGATGAAGGCAAGCCAAAATAATGAATTGTCTTGGGGAAAGAAAAGGTCACGGACAAAGGCTGTGTTTAAAATATATCTTTGGCAAAGAAATCCAGAACCCAACACAGACTTCAGCTGATCTCACACAAAAACCCAGCCACAGGCTTTCGCTAGCTTCTCTTGCAGTAGGGGTGGTCCTCCCCTACTCCTTCCCCTTCACCACCTTTCCCAATACACCCATTTCTTTCTTCCCTACAATATTCCCACATACACCTGCAGCCTCTGTGTTTGCTAGGGTCTGCTGAGGATGGAGCAACAGTGTGGCCCCTCAGAGACCAGGTTCTTGCTGGTGTAAGGGAGTAAGTCGCAGTGCGTGCATGTCTTTGAGTGGGTCTGGGGGTGTCTGTAGGGTCTGGCCCCCATCTGTCTCCTTCCCACATGCTTTGCTGAAACCATGGTAGCACTTGGGCGCCGTGACAGAGCTGTCCGGGCTAACAGGGGCCCACACTGCTCCAAAGCGTGGTGCGTGGGTACGTGTAAATGTCATACGACAGCATGCTCTCCTGGCCGCCTGGCCTGGAGGTGGGGACGCACCCTGCCGTGGCTACCTCCGTACCCTTTGTGGGACCAAAAGTAATCGCCCCCGGTCATCACGGCTGGATGGGCGCTCAGTGTGTGGTGGAGACGATGAAAGGTTTGGTCGTGTTGGATTTAAATTCAGTACATGCCATGGCAGGAGCTTTGTCCCTCCAGTGTCTCCTTAAAAGGCTCTGTTGGTCCGACCTGGTCTCAGGGTGTCTCGTCTCAGCTCTGGACACCGATTTCTGAGTACATCAGCAGCTGCGTCCAGAAGCTGCCAGGACTGCATAGCACAGCCCTGAGGAGGGAGGGGAGAAAAAATGACCTCGTTGTAACGGGTTTGCTCGAAACTTGTATGTGAAGAATATGAGCTGTGGAAAAACTATCTTCAACATGTTTGTCGGACTGGATCTGCACTCCCATCAGTATTTGTCACGCTGAAAAAGAACACCCATGCTATCCAGTAAAATTAAGTAGTGAGAGTAACCCATCCTACCTCCACTCTGTAGTGCCGCACTGCTGGATCATTTAGCTTATTAGCATGACTTGCATTTAGAGCAAAACTCAGGCAGACGATGAGGATGAGGGAACGCAGAGCTGTACTAATGATTAATGGCCATCTCCCATCTCCCAGCTTCCCACTTTCCCATTGAAATCCATTTCCAGCTGTTTGAACTCATGTTTATACCATATTATCCCACTCTTTTTTTCCTGATGTTAATAACTTGCCTATATGGATAGGACAGGACAGATACGTTGCTGGTGTGCCGTGCTCCAGCCCAAGCCTCGGCCGGGGTCGTGGCGTGGGCCTTGCGGCCCGTCGGCAGCGGGCAGAAGAGGCACGTTGCGTTCCTTGGTTCCTTGCCCCGTGGCGGTGGCGGCCGCAGGTGCCTGGTGGCACTGAGTCAGTGCCAGGAGCGCAGCGAACACAGGACGTCTTGCCCTGGGTCTGGAACCGAGAGGCTGCTCTGGCTGTTGCAACGCTCTTTGCACAAACCCTGCCCGTGCTGGGGGATTGGGAAAGCTCCCCCCTCTTCCCACAGGGAGCCGTAGCTTTGAAAAGCGTGAGTCTGAAGAGAAGAAGGCATGCAGATTCTGCTGCTGCAGCCAAGTCTTTTTGCCAACTTTTCTGACATAGCATATATACCTTTAAAGTCCTCTCTCATTATGCTCGTTACAGAACTATTTGCATGGGGAGACTTTGGTTCTGCATGGCTGGATAAACTGTTGGCACAAAATCTCTTTTCTTCTTTTCCAAACCATTGTTGTACATGGTATTAGCACCGAATCTTAAATTACCCTGCATATTTGTCTGACAATTCTGTATTGTGTTTTGCTCTAGACACGCCTTAATGTCAGTCTTTTTTGTTCGTTTGTTCTCAGTCCACTTGTTAAATTTTCTCTGCTTGGAAAATTACACGTGAACACCGGGGAGAAAAGCCTTCGTTATTTCAAAGACATAAGTGAGTTAAAAATGGAAGATTTTAGAGCTGAACACATATGCCAGAACCAAAGTTCAGTGGGAATTTCATAAGCTGTTATTCTTAGCTATTGGATTAAAATAAGTTAAAATACATTTCTGAAATTCTCCAGCACATGGATATATAGAAAGGACTTATTTCAACAAATTCCTACAAGAATATTTAGTAACAGAGGTTCACAAACAGCAGGTAGGAGGCAGAGCACTAAAAATATATACTCACCTGTTTGATTTTGGAAAACTTGCATCCTGAGTATTTTAGAAAAGCAAAACATCAAAGTGCTCAGGAGTTCCATGAGCTAAAGAAAAACTTTTAGCCACTTCAGTTCAGACCATTTTACTTATATGCAGACTATTGTGCGTATCTGACTGGCTGTTTGCTTATTAAAGCTCACTTCTAGCACACACCTCCCACGAGGTCCCTTTTCTCCTCAAAACCAACAAAATACACTAGTGACATCAATGATATTCCAAAGATCGAAGAAGACCCAGGACTGGGATGAAGGGGAACTTTAATCATGCTAAAAATTCAGCTAAGGTTTTGATTGATGACTAGTCTCACACCTACGCTGTGTCCGTGCGTAGTGTGGTTAGAACATGGTCAGTGATCCTGGGTGCTTATCCCTGTCTTTTGCTTAGTTTCTAAGACCTCTGCAAAACTCCGCTATTTTCTCCTGCAGGCCAAGTTCAGCATCACTGGTGTAGGTAAGGGTGGAAACTACATAGGGATACTTAGCAGTTAATAAAGCAGAAAGAAACAGTTTAGGAAAAAAACACAAACACACACACACACACAAAAACAACAATTCTCAGTGCACAAAGACAAAGGAGCAATAAAAGTAATGGTGACCTAACAACCTTTGTGCTCCAGTCCCTCCTGAACTGAAGGCTAACTGAAGCAGTAAAGCATTAATAGGTATTTTTCAAGCCAGTAAATGTTAAAATGTTGTTGCAAGTGAACTTTAAATATTTCAGTGGAGCTGAATGATTGAGAAAAATATTTTGTCTCATTTAAATCTGTAGTAATGCCACAGCATAATAATGCTATTCCTTGCAGCATTTGTCACAAGTGATATACAGAATGACTACCGTATAGACTTCAGATTTGGAACAGAACTGCGTCTGTTTTTTGTAAAGTTAAAACCTGCTTTCCTGTGTCCTAAACAGTTCTTTCTGAATAACCTACAAAATCAGATTACTTGTAATTACACAAAAATTCAAGTATATGTTCTGCTTTCTTTCTTCTGATGATCGAAAGAGGAATTCCTGTTCTTAACATACTACCTAAATTGCATTAACATAAATGTCATAAGCCTGTATTTTAGCCAGTGTGGAAGACTTATCGCTGCTTTTTTTTTTTTTTTGATAAAATGTTGTACAAATGGTATATGCATCTAGAAAAAATATTTTACTGGAGAAAATAGTACTAGGTCTTGGGTAACAAATGGAATGGAATTAATGAATTGCTTCTGCCTCTTTTCAACATATCTTTCAGTACCCTAACTTCTGAATGACTACCCCGTATTTTACAGTCAAAATGCACCACACAAAAGAACTCTAAGCAAATGTAATTATACTTTCACTGCATTATCCTTAGCCTCATTGCACTAAAAAAGCACATTCCTTCTCCATCCTAGCCTAAAGAAAATCAATTCTTTACAATCCAAACATCCATTTTCAGTAACAGATCTAAACAAGTCTATCTTTTCCCAACTAGTAATAGGGTTTAAATATTCATATTATTTATTGCATAGATGCTTATTACTATAATTTTTAATTTAATTTGAGGTCTATGTCAGTGGGAAATTCCCAGCACTAATGGGTGCTCTCGGAATCTCAGGAGCATGATTTAAATGAGAAAATCCAGCATACCTTTTTTGAAACAAAATCTTAAATGCTGTGAAACATAAGATAAAACTTTTTAAAACTAGTATTTGATATGAAAAGCTAAGCTAACAATAGTTAGGTTAAATGGTTTTGTGTTTTCTGGATGAAGACTAATATAATATGAAGACTATAATATAATATAGGGAACTTTTTCATAACTGATAACATTTTTAACTGGAATTTTGGAAGTAAGAGAATCTTCTGATGATTTTATGTTGGTCAGAGAGTAGGCTAGTCTATCACCTTTTCCATATGAAGCTATCTGAGTCTGAGGGATAGTTGTTTTTAATGCGATCTGGCTGCCATTTTTAGAACTTCTTTTGAGAACATGTTTTTAGAGAAAGAAATGCAGACATAAAATAAAAGTTCATCTTTGACCTTTGTTCTAGTATGTTTACCAGAACTGGTAGCTTTCAAACTTCTACATTTGCTTCTCTTTCCCTACACCATCAAGCTGCTGCGTGGCAGTAACAGTTTTCTATACCCACTTGATACATGCAAAACTTTCTATTTCCGTAATGTAATAATGTACATTGGAGATAAACAGCAGATTGAATTCACACAACCATATCCTTAGAAACTCAATATTTTTACACAGGCTAGTTTTCTGTATTCTATAAATACACATATACAATGATCTTCTTGTGTTTCTTTGCCATGGGATGTCCCATGTGAAAAATAATGGTGGTAAATTATAGGAAAAGTGAAGGGGACAGACTACCTTTGTGTGATTAAATCAAGCTCATTTTTTCACTGCTGAGTTTACTTTGTACTTCTGTAACTGAAATCTGACATCTATGCAAAAATGTCTGAGTGGGGGAGAAGGAAACAGGAAAGGATTTCTGTGTATTATTTCCCCCAAAGCACTAAGAATTCATTTTAACTTAGGTTTGTATTATGCATATTGCTATCAATGGAAATAGAAACTTATAAAACAAATATGGACTGTTTCAGGTTGTTTTATAACTGCAGCTTGACTTGTCAACTCTTTGAATATTTTTATCAGCAAAATTTAGCAAGCAGTAGTAGTATATCAAGGACTGTGCATACAGCATGGATTTCACAATGGTGTCAGCTATGCAGCATTAGTAGTTTCCTTCAAAAAGATACTCCTCTTTAGAAAAAGGTGTAACGCTGTCAGCTTTAATATTTATGAAAGTGTTCTGTAAAAAACAAACTAGGTTTGCCAAAATTTAGAATAGAAAGGAGTGCTTCCATTCTTTTTTTTGTTTAAAAGCAAGCAGTGAATTAAAAATATATATATTGAAATTTAAATAAGAAGACAGTGAATCTCACATGAACTGAAAGTCTTTTTTTTTAATTATTTGGTAGTCAAGTAATGCCAAACGCAAAAAGTATGCAAAACATAAAAAATTGTAAGTATCTCTATATATTTACAAACAATTTAGTTCTTCATTCACCTAAAAGGCTGCAAGTTACATACAGAAATAAGATTCTGTGCCAAATTATTCATTTGATTGCCTCAGCTTTACACTTTGAGCAAACAGAAATCATACTTAACAGTTGGGTAATTAAGTTCAAGCATGAGAGAACAACTAAAATACATTCCACTTTAATTCTTTAAACTGGGCACCTGATTAAGAAAGCATATTCTGAGTATATTTTAGTAACTTCAAGTAAAATATCATTAACTTAGATAGGTTGTGTTTGCTGCACTATGGCACTGCACAATTGGTTCTTCCTGCAGCTGTGATGAGAATTATTAAGTGAGGTGAATTAGCAGGCTTCTAGGACTTCCACTGTAACCGTCCTTTCTATGAGCAAGAAATCCAGCCCACATCAGAAGGAGTATTTAGGAATTTTACTTCCCTAAAACAAATGCAATAAAATGCCAAAATACTTTTATTGGACTTAGGTTCTAGCCTTTTATTCAGAAGTCTAATACATTTTCAGCCTTTAATCCTCAAGTGGCTGTAAACAACATCAAGGCTCTGACAAAGCTCTGACAGAGCAGCGTCAGGCCAAAAACGGGTAAGTACTGAAATCCCATTTAAATCTTTTGCCAGAAGTTCCAAAGACTTGATTTTATGTATGCATTCATTTCATGAAGTGGAGTAGGATATTTGCATAGGTCTGGGGATTTCTTTTTGGAGTGACGTGCTAGTTATTACCTCTCCATCTCCTTACTTTTCCCTTCTCTCTGCCCCTTCATTTATTAAGCTCCGTCTCCTTTGTAGTCTTCCTCATACATAGACTTAATGACTTTTCCCCTCTCCCTCTCCTTTATTTATCTTTACCTTTTTTTCCATCAGACCAGCACTTCTGCTCTTCAATAAAGTCATAAGAGGAAAACATTAATCTACCTTGAAGAGACAGACTAGCTGATGAAGGGCTTGTATGACTGCTGCCATTACAGCACGAAAGTGGGCACGGTAGCTTTCTGCCTAGCGTAGTGTTCACCTTAATTGCATTTCCCGGCCTCTGCTGCTGAATGATTTTGCAGAGTGCCTGTATGTTTGCAGTCCCTGTGCTACAGTATTAATTCACCTCCTTTCATTTCCCTTTTCAACTGCTCCTTTGTTCTCCCAAGGCTTTGAGAAGACCACTGGATATCCTTTGCCTCCATTTGATAATCTTTATTTTCACTTATCTCCTTCATCTCTTCCCAGCTGTACATCAAACATACTAACTGTTCACATCCATTTCCTCTGTAGCCACTAACAGGTATTACTTCCTAAGTATTGCTTCTCATGCTTCTCAATGTCAGCAGCTCCTCCCTGCCTTGTAGTCTTCTTAATTTTTACTTGCACTTCTTTCCTAAGGAATCACTCCAAGAATGTTCTGAGTGCTGATCCTTCCTTTACAAGAGAATGAACACCTGCTTTTCTTCTTTTCCAGAAACATGTATATACAGTCAGCATGACTGGAATTTGCTACTCATTTTATCTATGTAATACATAAGAACATAAAATATAAAACAACTGCTGGGGCATCTGCTTGATATTTGGATGTGGCAGAACTGGCCATTTATCCAAGTCTGCCTGGACTTAGTTTCCTTTTCCCAAGGCAGCACTCTTCACCTGGGATCAACACACCTCTGTTATCACTATATACTATATATCACTATATCACCTGTTTATCACTATATTCCTCATCTTTCAAAGGCCGCTCCTTTTCTAAAGGTCAGTAGCTAAACTACTTCACGCAGCTCCAAAAGGAGAGGGAGGTCTTCAGTACTCAGTAGTGGCTAAACACTCCCCTTTTTATTGCAGTCCCGTAAATAGGAGACAATGCAGCATTGCGCTCCAGATGATTTCCTTCTTCATGCAAACATTATGGGACAACAGAATTCATAGGAAAATAATGGTTTGCATATTTGTGTGTGGGGAGGTATTGTGGCAGCAAGGGGTGGTAAGAAGCCTTGACGATCATTTGCTTTCTGAAACTAACATATCCAACAGTCTTCCATCTTTAAAATACCCCATCTGTCCTTACTAATTTGTTATAGCATCATACTGATGACTGTAATTCATCAAAAGTAAAATGCTTTCCATACTGAATAGTGAGTGACAATGGGGATCTATCCTGTATGTGATGGAAGAGAAGCAGTCCAATCTCCTCTGGAAGTGTGGTCTCATATAGCTGGGAAGGCATAGCTTTCAGTGTTGGAATGAGGGGACCAGAGAGCGGTAAAACAGTAGTTCTGGCATCTTAAATTCCATTTTTATTCCCTACAGAAAAAGTTCAGGTTTCCAGTGAAGCTTGGTTATTCAAAATTTCAGTAGCTAACAGTGGCTTGTGCCTCTTATTTATGCATTACTAAATTCCCATAATGTCCCTGTGTTTCCTAAACTATTTACATACTGCTGAAGAGCTATTGGCTTCTCAGGAAAAACATCTAATACCACCTCAAAAAGCTAACTGAAAAGCTGCTTTTAACTACAACTTACCTTCCTGACTCTGATGGGGTATTCACAGCTTGTGAAGGGAGGGAAGGCAATAGGTTAGTAAAACATTACGTGTCCCATTTCATGAGCTTCAAATAGGTATACAGGCTTTATGTTATCTCATCAGCTAGTATGTGTAGGAACTGTATCACATGAAATTAAGTTGTTTCAATGTATGTAGATTTAATGTACTTTTCTGACTCAGGGTAAACAAGCCCTTAGATCACAGACCCAGACTCTGGTGTACAGCTCTATTTCTGTTAACAACCACACTGAAGGCAACAAGCTCATTCATGTGAAACATAGTACCCTGCATGTGAAAAGGTAGGTCCTTATATTTTAAATCTCCCTGGAAGCAGCATGCCTTTTAAATTACCTAACTTTCTGGGACATCACTCATTTTTTGCAAAGTTATGTGTGATTCATATACCTTTCACGCCCATACATTTTTATTGACAATTATTTGCCTTAAAAGTAAAGAATTAAAAGTAAAACTAAACTTTACTTAAAAGTAAAGAAACATATACTACAGGGGTTTTACACTAGAAGGGCAAATGCTTATCACTTAAATATTTGTGCATATACATGCCACATTGTCATACATGATTTATATACACACATCTCATATAGCATATTTCAGATTTAGGCTATAGCAGATCAATGATACATATATATATGCAGAAATCTACTTATTAATAATTGTATTGAAACACAAATACACAGCTGAACTATGGGCAGAATAGCTATATAGTAAATATAGGTATGTCATGGAAAAGAACACAACCATATCCTGGAAACTTCCTGTTTCGTCACAGCTGGCAGGAGAAAATGTCTGTGCAGATCTTAAATGCTCAATAGCCTGGCAAGAACAGTGTAATTCAACATGTGAATATGTTAAAAAGTAGTTTACAAATATCCACATCTCAGAGGATTTCTCTCCCAAAGGTCTCTTGGTTTTACAGTGGACTAATTCAAGATGGTTCCTACTAAAGGTAAACAAAGAACTGAAAAAGCATACAATTGTTTCTCTCCTTTAATAAAATGCTGATACACCTAAACCAGTGGTTTTCAGACGGACATGGTTGTTACTCATAAAGAATTGTGGAAATCATTAGGGTGGGCAACCAAAGTTTTAAAATGTTATAAAATGTTTCCCTCAGACCAGTATGCCAATCTGCTCATAAGCCACTAACAGGAAGGTGTTTGAGACAGCTGTGCCACCAAACTTAATCTGTATCTAAACTATACACATCTTTATCACCTGACCTTCTCTGCAGATTTCCACCGCAAATTCAATATTTACTACTCTTCCTGTACTAGAATATGAACTTAATCTTTCTAGATAACATGGCTGACAAAAAATGACAGTACAAATTACCCTGTATAGGAAACCACAAATCAACACACTCTTCACAAAATCAGCCACCATGCAAAACACACTAGAAAAAAAGTCTTTTAAAAATGCCCTGCAAGACACAGGCTGTGCTTTTGAATTAGACAACAGAATACCATCTATGAACCTAACAATGCAAAAAAGGAAACCCTCACTGACAGTATGTTCCTGTCTATTACATGTTTCGATGCTGGTATGTATACAGAAAATTGTTAAATAATTACAGCATCTACTAAAACACATCCTTGAAGAATTCTTCCTGGATCCCTCTTCCACCTTTTTTTTCAAACAACGCTTCCAGCATTAAACTCATAGCCCAAAGCAAATTTCCCCTGTACTAACAAACACCCATCAAAACCAAATCTTGCCAGCACAGCAAATGCAAAATTCATGAATACCAACATATTTAACACAATTGATGTCAGTGCCTAAAAGAATTTCCAAGGGTCTTGTTTATCCACTTTTTAAAATGTGATATATTACATTAAACACATCCAATATCCTCATGAGAATTATGTATGAAACTAACCAACCATTATTCATTACACTGAACTCACAGAGATAACTGATCAAGGACAAAACACAGCAAATGATAGGAGAATAGTTTTTAAATAAAAAATAAATTCCATCTCTTGCAGAGTCTAGATCCTCACAGGGGACCTACAAATCATTTTCAAAAAATGATCCTGGGAACTAAATTCTTAACAACAGATAAACAAATTGTGGACTCAGTACTGACATTGTTTTTAAAGCTTACCGTTTTCTTGCTGATTCATCCCTGTACATTCATGTTAGCAACTGTTCTCTCTCCCATGGTTTAATTGATTAAAATGTTTTATTATACTACGAACAATCACATCTAACTTGTATTTAGTTTGGATTTTGCTACTTGTCAGATCTGATTAATGGATGTCAGTCAGGTCCAAAAGCTTGTTGGTTTTCTCTCTTCTAATTAAAGATTATTACCTCTTCTACAAAACTATGTCTCACTAGCATAATAGCCACAGCATCACAACTCTCAAACTGCACAAAAGTTAGATAAATTTTAATTGAAACACCTTTTCTCTCACTTTTGCAGAAAACTGAATGGGTTTGGGAGAAAGAGGGAAATACAATAAAGTTTAATTTCAGGTAAAGACAGACAACTATACAAAGGCTGGAAAGCAGTGCCCTAAAGGCCTCATTACAACTGTAGTTTACACTGAATGTTTTTCCATGAATCACAAGGTTTCTGTGCCACCTGCATATGGATTTAAGTGGATTTGTCTCACCAACAATAAAATACAAGGCTATTTTTTTCTCAGTTAAATCTCTTCTGTGCAAATTCAAAGGGGTGCATTCTCACCAAAGCTGTGTCTGTTTAATCTCAATGTACACTAATCACAACACTATGAAATATGTTAATGAAAATATGTTCAGTTGCTGCTGTCATGATGCTCTATTGTAATCTCTGCTATTTTGCTAATAGTGTTGTTAATCAATCTATGCATTTTCTCAACCTTAGTTCAACAAAGTAAAATATTTTAAAGATTTTATTTATGGAAATCATATTAAAGAGTAATTACAGGTCTAGACTAAAGTGCTCTTCTCAAAGCACCTGGTAAAGCCAATTTCTCTGTTGAGAGCTTTTGCTTGTTTGCAGGCATGGAAATGAGTTAATACACAACTTTTTCACCCTTGTGGCCTGCAAAGTCAATATTTCCTTACTGATGTAGCATATTAGTCGTATCTGCCACGTAAGACTTGTATTAAAATATGCTTTTGATGGAGGAAACTAGGAGATAAAACCTGTGAATTAAAACATTTAAAATATTACTTTAGTTTTATTGTTTGCAAATATCACGTCTTAGAACTTAGGACAGAAATACACGAAAAAAAATGTTTATTTTAGATTTTAAAAAGCTGCTCTGAAACCATTCTTCCCACAGGAAAATGAAAAAAGGCTATAATTGTTTTCAGTTATGCTAGTCACACAAAGGCAATGTTTTATATTTTGTTTGTTCAATGGAAAAAGGATAAAATACTGAAAAAAAGAACACTTCTTAGCACTTAGAACTATGTCATTTGTATTTGTCAGGTGGAGAGTAGAAAGGGAAAAATAACTGAAGAAAGTGACTTGAAGACTTTGTAAAGAAGAGAGATGGGGAAAACGAACTGATTCTTGTTTAACTAGTTAAAATTGGATTTCTTACATGATGAAAAAAATCCACAACTATTTTAAGAGATTCTGAAAAAAGTCATTCTTTTCCCCAAAACTGCAGTTACTACTTATTGTGAAACCTCCTTTGCAGATGGAAGACAATGAAAAGGACTGTTTTTTGAACTTTTATAAAAATGCTTCAGGGTGGCTTTTCTACAGACCAAGAACTCTTGTCTGGAATTCCTTGCTTTAATGAGATTTAACCTGTGGTTCCAGACATGGCATTCCACATGAAATTCAACTTTAAATATTAATAAGCCAACACTAAATCCAGGAATTTACATATTGTTAGTCCTCATTTATACATAATTGAGATTATTGATGGAAAGTGAAATGAATGGGTAGACAAGGAAAATGCAAGAACTGTGCACATTTATAAAACTAAGTTGCTAAAAGCTAAGAGGTTTGGATAGTCAGTGTTAGCCCTTCATAAGAAAAATTAAATGTCAGAATAGGGATAAGGAAGCTATAAAATGTAAAATAAATGCAATTCATCCTACAGTTACAGAAATCTGGAGTTATTCACTGGTTAGCATGATAGCTATCATTATCATAAATGCACCTATATAGAATAATTCTGGATTGACACTTGTGATACATTTACAATGCCTACTTACATATCACCTATTCACCAACTTGTTACTCTAGAATTCATTCTCATGGGTTTTCATTAGCTTAAAAACACTACCATGGTTAATTTTAAACAAACTTGCCACAGAAATTCTTCTTTCCTATGAGTGGAGACAGAGAAATGATGGTTCTCCTACAGGATGCAGCACTACTGGCCTTGGAAGAGCAATGTAGCTATCACTGAGATACCACAGAGCTACTACAGAGCTAGCGTTGTTGATTTCCTATAGCAAAGCTACTTCAGGTCTGATTAGAAGTTGGCACAGTACTCTTCTAGGATTTCTTTTTGGATACAAATATCCTCAGCAGCATTGTTACCCTTTTTTGATCCAAGAACCTTACCAAGGGCGGTTGGTAAGGGTGCATAGGCAAAATACTGAGCAAATAGCTCATTTTAAGCAAATTCATAGGTTGCTCTTTTTGACAACTTCATGTTTAACTCTTCATTGAGAAGCATGAGTTAGCATGGCCAGAAGCAGTTCTGCAGGAGCTTGTGAGCAAGGGACTTATGGCTGTGATCCACAGATGTCCATGTCCTCACATGGCATGGCTGCAGTTTTCATTCCTTTCTATCTGTTTTGACCAATGCAAGATTTATGTGAGGGCATCAGCTGTCAAAGCAGGCTCTTAGGCTAAGAGGCTGCAGCATAGCTTAAAGTCACTGCTAAGGAGACTGTCCAGGAGCAAAGCAGTTCGGATCAGGGAAGAGTAAAAGTGCCTTAACATCACCTTTTTGTCTCTTCTCTTTCTGAAACACTGTGCCAAGTGTTCCTAAGCCAGAATTCAGGAGCTCACCCATGGTAACCAAGGAAGAGAAATACAAACAAAAAGTCACAATAAAATGTTTAAAAATAACTCTAAAACATTCCTAACCATTTCTGGAACACAGTATATACAAAATAGGTTATGGTGTTAAAAAGGTTTTCTATTGCTGCTTGCATAATACTCCAAAACTTAGTCACACAATACATTTGATTTTACTATTTGAAAAAGCCTTGGAACCAAATACAGAGAAAACCTCTATGTATGGCATAATGCAATATTTAATCAGTGTAAATTTTGGATTGTTTCAACGTTAAACTGAGCAGAGGCGGTTTACTTAGCTTCTCTATAAATATATGAGATAGGCATTATACATTTAGGAAGTTGTAACAATATACCTCTGGGCCTTAATTGCCACAGCTTTTTGTTGACTTCACCAGCATAAATGTGGTATAAGTCAGTTTTGAACCAGATCGATCAGAACGTGTTATATTAAGACACTGAATGTATGATGGGCAAATTCAAATTACGGAGTATCCAAAATAAGTGACAAAACTTCAATACACACTTGTTACAGAAAAGATTACTTATCTTCTCTTCATGTCTTTCAGGCAATTATCACTTCCAGTAATTATTATTTATTATCTATATTGCAATGATGTCCAGAAGTCACGATTCAAATTAAGTTAAAATCCACTATTCAAGTCAATATCCAAGCATTTAATGAGAAGCGTTTACCCTGGAGGCCTTTCAATCTAACTCAGAGAAGTTGAAAAGCATGAATGTAACGAACAACATTAGTAAGAGTAGGGAAAAACAGCAATAAAACAGTTATTCTGAATAACTACATATGTGTTGTTTAGACCACTTGAACTCTCAGAAGAGACAAATTTAGATGGGACTGTTTCACCAATTGTTCTTTCGGTTTAGCTTTGTATCCACTCATGTTGCTGTTCAAATATAAAAAGAGAAATTTGAATGAGAGAAGTTTGGGCTTGGTGTCTAATGTGAAATTGTGTATAATGAACTTGTTTAAACTATCACTGGGATCACTTGCATAGTCTCACTTGAAAGACTAATTATGTAACTCTATATTTTGTACTTTGTGCACTTAATCTGTAATTATATGGTAACTGGGATAACAACTCTGGGAATTAATGTTGCTGGGGACTCTGTTGAAGCTGTAATCTAAATACTGTCTGATATTTATAGCACTTTTAAATCCCTGGGATAACTCCTGGTATTTTCTTAATTTGCACAGATAGTTTTATCTTGTCTGTGTAATTTGTCTTCAGGAGCTGTGGTCTAACTATCTATAGTTTCAGTAATCTTTGGCTAGGCTTTTATTTTTGATGGCTAAAACTGTAAGTGAAATAGTGTCTTACATTGAAACTAACGTTACAACTACGGTAGATCCATCATGGGAACAATAGTTGCTATAAATTTCCCACACCCATCTGTTACCCAGCTGTATTAATAAACGCATTGGGCAATTTGCAGTAAACTTTGCCAAAGAACAATTTCACACCAAAAAAGCTACAATAATCTCATGCATAACTCAGGTGCCTTGAAGAGTTCATGACGGAGGACATTTGTGACAGAAAGCCATTCATACTAATTATAAGGATGCGTTTATTGATTATTAGATAGGAATGATCATTTGTTCGTGAGATAAAATACTAGTAACGTTATTAAAGCACCAGTACAGTGCATTATAGTGAGAAATTCTAATTTTGCTGTCTGTGTTTTTAACTTTAGCGGCTGAAATTGGCCTTAGTCCAAAGTTGAGTTATATGAAGAAAACAGCATATCTGAACAACAAGAATAAATAAATAGAAGGAGATTTTGGAAAAAATATACATGTATACAGCTTTATTTTTTACAAACTCTGATTGTTATATTTAATTTAGTTTAATTATTTAAGTCTCGGCACAGCTGTAGTCCCCAAAGAGGACTACATGCTCTGTGAAGATAAAGTGAGGATACATGGCATAGTAAAGAAACAATCAATGAGTATTATTACCCTAACAGAAATGCATGCTTATTTTCTGTATCTGGATACAAATCAGGTACTTGAACATACAACTCCCACATACAGATGAGAAGTTTTAAGTAAGTAACAGTAGCGTTAAACATAGTGGGCTTACATAAATCTGACCAGCTGTACGTTTTGCTGCTAAGGGTTAAAGCATTTTTGTCCAAAGCTCCATCAGAAACTGAATGGAGCAACTAATGGTCCTGACTGAACGGGAAAACCACTGGAGTTATTCCAGGGACTGGTGAGGGTTTAGAGGGCTTTTTGCTTCTAGTTGTATGCTAAGATCAGGGACGGGTTGATACTAACCTGACATTTTCCATTGCTGGTCAGTGGCTCATGTAAAATAGCATTTTTTTTAGCGTTTTGCCCCATTTCTCGGTAAGCAGATATTATCACAATAAAATACTATCCCAGCTGAGTTGGTGGCAGTGCCAGTAGAGAAGCCAGGGATTCAATGGGCATGAAAGCGAAGCGACCTCCGTCCTCAGACGCGGTGCCTGCCAAAGACAAATAAGCAGCATAAGGTGAGCAGCGTGCCCCGACGCGCCCCGCTGCCAGCTCTGCTCGGCGGCTCGGCGCAACCGGGCCCCGGCACCGCTACCGCGGCGCGCCGCGCCCACGAGAGGTTGCCGAACACC
>VXAA01003302.1:75595-136690 GCA_013399115.1 Anseranas semipalmata | reverse complement strand
CCCCCGCGCACACGCACACCGCACGCCCCGGCCCGCAGCCGCCCCCGTCCTCGTCGAAAGCTGTTGCATCTTTCTTTTTTTTTTTTCATTTTTTTTTTTCCCCCTTTTCTTCCCTCCTCTCCTCTCTCCCCTTCCCCTTTAAGGAGAAGAAAACTCGATTGGATTTAATACATTTCCTTGGGGTCGGAAGAAACTCCTGCCTGCTGGATCTGGTTTGGACGCCCGACAGACAAGGTAAATTAAATGGAGAAGGCTTGGGGAGCAGCGGCGGCGGCAACAACAACAGAAAAATCCTTCCTCTGTTGAAGGGGGTGGGGAAAAAGGAAGGAGTTCACGCTTCGTTTTTATATCCTGTTTTTTGGCCTTTATTTTTCTGGTCGGATCATGTTTTCCGCCTCGCATAGTTTAGCAGCCCTTTGTGCTTCTGCCCCTCTCGCCAAAATGCTGTTTGTGTGAACGTAATCGCTGTTTTCCCGGAGGCTGAGGAAAGAATCTGGGGAGATCGAAAGTTTTTAAGCTCCTCAGACACAGAAGTTTCTTTGTTCGGTCGAAGAAGGTATTGAACTGAAACTGCTCGGCTCTGTGACTGCTTCTGCAAGTCCTTCCCTTCGAAAGCGATCGCTATCCCTGCCAGCGTAGTTAAGTTCTCGGGAAATAAGAAAGTCCTAAAGGAGGTAATCTCTTTTATTTAATCGAGAGATCTTGAGGCTTGGCGCTCCCTGCATCTGCCCTTTCGTGTCTGCCTTTCACCTTGTTTTCTGGAGTATCGGCTTGCGCCTGGCCAGTCCTCCTGCAAATAGCTGTTAAATTTCTTTGTAACAATCTGCCCTCGTAGTCCTGTGTAAACGCTGTCGCAGTTTTTTCCCCTCGGCGGCTGCCGCCACCTCTCTTCCTCCCCTCCGCCCCCTCTCTGTCCCCAAGATGACGAGTTGCGTATTTTTCAGCTTGCATAGGGGAGGTCTGTATTGCATTTTGATCTGTGCTCGCGTTTACCTTGCGGACCTCCATTTAAAAGAAGAGCAGCTTGCTAGTGGTCTGACTTCTTAGAGCTGTGTGCCGTCGAACCTCCGAGTTAACGTGGCCGTGTTCGTTTTTTGCTGACCGCTTTCTCCTTTATCATTTTTGAGAAGAGTCCCATTTGAAGCTGTTGGAGGGGAAGCTAAGTGCAAAGTTTTGGTGTAAGGTTTTTGTACTGCTGGACCTTGTTCTCTTACACTGGATAACTAGGTACATTTAGTGAAAGCAGCATTGCTCACCACAAATTCATTTCACATGCCTCAAAGAGGCAATTATTGGTTAGTTCCTTCGTGATTGTGAATGCTTAAAATGAGCTAGAAGCCATAGCTCTCTGCTTGCTTATTTAAATTTTTGTTCCTGTTTAACAAACTCAAAACCGGCGTGTTTGTCGGATAGGATGTTCGCGGTTCAGTCTCTCAAGTATCTGAGACGTGTTGGTGTTTGTGAGAATTGGAAAAAGTCATTTCCATGCAAAAATTTTAAAGCTGCTGTGTATGTAGTTGCTTAACAGCATCAAATGTTTGAGAAAAAGTTATTAATCCAACTCTGATACAGTGTGAGGAAAAATGTTAGCATTTAGCTGACCTAAAGTGGCTTCTGTGGCTGATAACAAGTAAATGATTTGGCTTGCAATTTATGGAAGTACCTTTCTGGGCAGCAGAAAGGTTATTCTTAGGTGTCTGAAGGGGCTGAACAAAATAAGCGGCAGTGAACTTCAGTTTCCTTATATGGCCGATGCTTGGCAGAAAAGCAGTGAAGTCTAGATAGAGTAATCCTTGTACAAAGAACGGTCACTTTCCAAAGCAGTGTTTCAGTCCCAATAATGACTTGAGATTCCGTGGGGGGGAGGGAGAAATTGTAGCAATGCATGACAAATTTAGTTGTAAACCACTATGTTCTAATGGATGCAATTTTGTTTCTTTTCAGACCTTTTGTGTTTCTCATGATGCAGTCGATATTTTTCAATGCCATGTAGAAGAATAGATCCTTGTAGTGGAGCCACAACTTTTTACACTAGTGTTTTGTCACCATGGTAGCTATGGATAAGGCCCTTTTTAATGATGAAAGTGTAATTCAGTACTGCTTACAGCTAATGGTTATATCATAGAATGCCATTCATGTCAGTAACATAGTTCAGAAGTTATGAAGGAGTCTATTCTTTTTCGAGATCAACCATCTCAACTAAATTAGGCTGAGACTGGTATTTGTATTGTGAATAAAATAATCCAAGTACACACGTGGTAGCTCATGTTGTTTGGAACAACGCTTTCATAGGTACATGGTGATGGCATGGGGAAACGTTCTTTTTACCTGGCTGTTCCTTGCTTGTGAATTAAATTAAGGTCATGTAAACATTGGTAATTTTAAGTAGGTATGCTTACAATGAAAGAGGTAGAAGTTACAGCATAAGGCACACTGTGGAATGTAATTATCACGAGGACCACTTGTATCTTGTTTCAACAGTCTTAGTAAAAGTATGAATAGATTTCTCTCTAATAAGCTGCCTGGTATATAGTGTTTGATATAAATGCGGTGTTGTGTAGAATATCCATTTGCACGTCACATTCCTATAGAATTGATGAGGGTGCTCCATGGTGTCAGAAAGTATTACTGAATGGAAGTTGCCTAGTGTATTAAGCTGGTGGTGTAAGAAAAGCGTTATGATTTGTCCTAAGTGAAGTTTGTTCAGACCCTGCAGTCCTTGGAGGATCTAAACTACGGGAAGGTGTGCACGTACGTAACATGCGTTAAACTTACCATGTTAGCAGTATGTTCTAGAAATAGAAGGGGATGGGAGCAGGATTCTTCAACTCAGCTTTCCTGTAGGGGTGTAATGAATCATTGCCTGTCTGCTTTGTTTTTTTTTTTTTTTGTTGTTCTGTTTTTGTTCTTCCTGCTTCCAAACAAAAAGGAAAATCTTCTAGGGAAAATGTTATGTAAAGATCAAATGTTTGATATGTCATCTCTTCAGTAGGTTTTCCCTGTAGAATAACCTGAGCCGCTAAAAGAGGGTCTGACGTTTACTGCACATAGAGGAATTACAAATCTACCTCTTCTGAATGAGTAACCAGTCAGGTTGACGGGAAAGCTAGTCTTAACGGATATGAAAATTATATCCTTTTGTGAGCACACAAATGTTGATGACAGTCAATATAGGTAGTTAAATGTGAATTATTTGGAAAATGAAGTTTTAGAGACATCATTATTTTACCTTTGTCAGCTTTTGAGTAAGTAAAAGCGTGTCAGGCAGCACTTTTCACATCAGAGTGAAAACATTGAACTAACATGTTTATCAGATTTAGTAAATAGTTCATAAATGACTTTTTTTTTTATTTTTCAAGTTTAGAAAGTGCAATATTATTAAATTGCTATACTATTAAATTGCTAGTGTCTTTGGAACATCTATAAGGTCCAATGCACACTTGTGAGGTTACTTTTCTACCACTTTTAAAAGTTTAACTGATTTTGAGAGTTTTGCTTCACGTTTTGAATGCATAGGGAATATCTTTTTGCTAGTGTTGTAGGTAACTTGTGAACGGTTCTGTGGACACTCGCATGGCAGGCTTTGGTCCAGTTCTGGACACAAAATACTTTTTTTGGTGGTGGGGAGGGTGGAGGCTTATCCGGGCTTCAAACGTGAGTTTCCCACAGTCTTTACTGTTCTCTTCATCTCTTGGGGAGCAGCTGCAGTGTGCCACTGCAGTTTCCAGCTGTGAAGGTGGCATGCAGAGCCCACTGTACCAGCACAGCTGGCACGCTGTCTCCTTCTGAGTAAATATCAGTAAAAATTAGTGCCTAGTGGACTTGGGTAACAAGTAATTGTTAAGCAGTTCTATTGAGTTTAAGGGGGCAGGTGATACAGAAGGTAACTTGACCAAGTGTCCTTTCTTTCTTTTTTTAGGGGGGGAGGGATTTTTGGTTATAAAAAGATAACTTGAAATACAACCTTCATTTCTGATTAAGAATTCATTGATCATGTGTTGTGAGTATAACCTTGTAAATAGTTTTGAGAGTGAGGATGCTGATTTAGGAGATACTTACAAATCGTCTTCTGTCTGTATAAGAAAAATGGCAGAAGTGAATATTGCTATGATGAGATTGCTAGTATTTTTATTATATAGTAATCTTGGGATAATTCTGCTTTTTCTGCTGCTCTTCCTCATCAGTTACCTGCTCTTTTTAAGATTTTTTTTTTTCTGATTTCAATACAGATATTTTGTTTATTACTCTTTGTTTAGTTTCATCTGTACTTCCCCTAAAGGTGATATAGAAGCATGGTGTTTCAACACTAAATTGCACCTTCTACCTTTAAAAATACATCGTGATTTGCATAATTGAGAAATAAAGCTATACAAACCTCTTTGGTTTCATTTAGGCCAAAATGGAGGTGTGTTTATGTTGGAAAACATCACCATTGTGACTAGTTTCCCTAGAGTGGTTTAAGTTTAAAAGTAGATTAGTTCTTTCTGTGTCTGGAACTGATTTGCAGATACCTGATACTAAGCAATCATTATACATAGGAACAAAGAGTGATGATTAAGCAGAGTCTAAGGACAATATGAACCACCTCTGTTGCTGTGGCTGTCCTGGAAGTACTCACGCTGTCAGAAGGTACTGATGCCTTTGTGTCTGCTTGCGTTTGAAAGTTGTTGGATTAGGATAGTATGTACTCTCCTCCCCTCTTTATCCACTTCAGTAAGTAATTAATGGGATGGCGTTACTCTTCTATCCTATTAGAAACGATTAGGTCACCATTCTTGTACATTAGGGCCAAGAAAACATTAGGTAACAATTCTTGTACACAATTTAGTTGATTAATGAAGGAAGAAAAACACTTTTTCTTCCACAGATCGTTATCCATTCAATGATTAGGCCCAGTCCAGACCTTAAGGATTACTTAAGATGGTACGGAGAACTTCTGTCCCTGTAAGAGCAACGCTACCTGAAAGATGGTAAATGACTCAGAAGTGTACAACTTTTGCACAGTTTCTCAATTTTTAAAATTCTAGTATTGTGAATCCTTGCATTGTAAATAAAACTATGGTTTCTCAAACTTATGTTCCACGCTTATGTAAAAGTGAATTCTGCGAGCATAAAACTATATTATGTATGCAAAATGAAACAACTGCTACAAACAAACTTACTCTTTCTGATTCTCTTATTTAAATGCACATTGTGAGAATAATAACTGGAGGAAATCACTGTCCTCAGAGTGATCAGTTCACAATTCACTAGGTGCATGGGCTCCCTTTTCAAACAAAGAAGTCTTCTAAGCACGCTGAATTCTGCAAGTTTGTGTAGCTCAATATGTACGTGTATATGTGTGTGTATATGGTGCTGCACTTCCTGTCTTGTAGCCCTGTCATGAAGCTTGCTGGGATAGAATAAACAGAGATAAATGATTGACAACTTGGGCCATGTCTATTTGGCTGTTGTGGATTAGACTGTTCTGGATGATCACACGCTTCCAGCGGTGAGACTGCAGCTGTATGAGCAGAATTTCCTTTCTGGCAACAGTTAGGAAGGGAATGCTTATTTCATGCGTTGAGGATTATGTTCTCTTGCAGTTAAAATTCTACTTTTTAAGTAGAAGTGCGGGGTATGGTTGTCTTCCTGCAAGCTGGTAGTGCTCAGTGACTACGTCTTTTTTCAGTTGTCTGGGGCTATCTGTAGGAGCAGAAGAAGCTCTGAAAGGGTTGGTAGTCTTTCTCAAAGTTACAAGTACTTGAATGAAAATTTCTAATGCAACTCTAATTTGGAATGGGTAGCATCTCCTTCTGAAGTGGCTGAGGACTTGTTCTCCTTGGTGGGATAAGTTCAGTTATTAACACTGAATTCAAAATATCTGAAGTTCTGTTAGTTTGTTAAAGGTATCTGCAGAAGGCTGGGTGGAAAAATGGTGTATGTCTTGGTATCTGAAGTACTGTGCCTCTGCTGCCTTTGGAGCATTCTCATCAGCTTTTTACTCTAGTTGGTATGGGAAGTTTCTGTAGCAGCTACAGGGGACAGTTGGTCTTCCCAGACACTTCTGGAAGAAAAGTTTTTCATGTTCTTCCGTAGTCTTCTGTCCTCTAAATGGGGGGTCTGAGTTTACTACAGCTGCAGAAGTTATTTCTTCAGCCTTCCCTGCTCTCCTTGTCCTTGGGGTTTTTCAGTACATATCTTCCAAAACTTCAAAAGCTGCCTAAGAAGGAAGGGAGAGGGCATAGGTGCATCATTACATCTGAAAAATATCTGAAATGCAGTGCCAGAAGCCTGTGAACATCAGTCGCAGGTTCAAAAATCAGAATGTTTTTGCAATGGATGCCATTTTAAGTGTTTGGGTGGTGGAAAGTGTTTCCCTGTTCATCTGGACGGCTTCTGGTAGGCCGCTAGGAAGTGTTTTGAGAGCTGCTGCTTTTTCTCTGTGTGTTACTGTAGTGATCTTGGAATTAATCTTGAGGGAAGAAGGGATAGTTTAGAAGATGAACCCGATAGTAAGCAATTTGGTCAAATTACTGCAGGTCTTCTGTCTTCACTTACAGGTAGCCCTAAAGATAGGATGGTGGTTGATATTTCAAACAGGATATTAGAGAACTCTTACATTTGAATAATGATTATAATGTAAATCATGTTTTCTTTCCTTTGTGGAAATGTTATGTTTAATAATCTGTATGTGCTTATGTGTGCTTGTGGTTAAAGCAATCAAAACGCTTGGCTACATGAGTATTTACAAGATTGAGGCCTATGTTTTCAGTAAAAGTAAACTGAAAAATATGGCAGCAGCGAAATCTAAGTCCTTCCTGACTTAAATGCTCTATAACTACTGGCTTTCCATGCTCATACAAAGTATAACATGCAGGTGTTGAATTTACTTAGTTTCCACTCGGCCTAATAGATAGGTGCACCTGAGGGAGGAGGTGGATGTGCAGACAGCTGCTAATATGCACTGGTAGCCTGCTGCTGGTACATTTGTTTGCAGAGGCAAATTAGTCTGTGGTGATCTGAATGTCAGCTTAGTAGTGAGCTCCTTTTAGGAGAACATACTCATTTTGGGCTTCTTCTGGTCACATAATCATATGTGATGTTTCCCTGGAGCTGCAGGTCATTTAAATTCTGAGGTGCTCTATAATTTTTTTTTTTTTCCAGCTTGGCAGTAAAGTTCATCAGTGAGGGAGAGAATTCAAAAGTTCATATCTCTGATTCATAGCTATCCAGCCTTTATACTGTTCATTTCAATAGTGCTTTACTAAACTTACATGGGATGATTTATTCTAAGTAATGGAGAATATTCATGAATTCTTTAGTAGATCTCCTTCTGGGAAAGAATTGCAGGCAAAGGGAATTGAGTGAGGAGCACTAGATGATATTTGGAACAAACACAGAATTTTACTTTAAGGTCACTTTTGTTGGTTTACATATGAGTGTTAGAGAACTATGAAAAACAAAGTAAAAATTAGTTTCAGCGCTCAACTGTAAGTGGGAAGAGAAGAAAAAGATGGTTAAACCTGCGGGTTCCCATCCTGTCTGGGAATGTGGCAGGAAGGGGAAATCAGTTGGACCTCTGAATTTGGCATGCCATCTGGCTCTAATTCTCACAGATAAGATCAGAAACACTGGTATGGGAGAGAAACTACTGGAGCTTTACTGTTTTACTATACTATTGTTCAACTAGTGCATCTTGTTTGCATCCTTTTTTTTTTTTTTAGGATACTTTTTTTCCTGAACAACGTTTTGTGTGGGAGGGGCCTTTCTGTGCTTATTAGAAAATCCTGTTTTTCCAGTGCATTATTCTTAATCTAGACTTCCATGCTTTGGGTCTCTTACCAGAAGTTTCATCTAAAAAAAATGAAAATGTAAACAATACAAATAATAGAAAAGCAAGATAGACTAAAATAGCTTTTAACAGACTTAAATGAGAAAAAATTACTTTTCCATTTGTATTTGTCTGGGTGAGCTCCTAGTCTTTTCAAGGAGCACTTATTTTGTCTTGCTTTACTGAAGCAAGGCAGAGGTGCTGAGGATCATGGCATTGTTGCGTGCTTTTTGCAGTGCTACTGTCACTAGGGCAAGGTGGTGGAGCAGGCAAACGTTTTTGTGGGGTTTTCCTGTTCAGTAAAAAGGAAGGAGAGGTATTGTCAGGATTTCCAATGTCCTGTAGTCCTTCATGACATTAATGTTACTGTATTGGTTTTGCAGTAGCAGTCTGTGACACCTCCAGGGAAAGATCATGGCCCTGTCAATGGAACAAGTTAAAAGAAAGTGTTACACGGCGGAAGAGAAATACATCTTTAATCACTGCTTTCTTCTAGACATCATTATTCTCTCTTACCTATACAATTAAAAAAAAAAAACTGGTCAAGAACCAACAGATATCAATCTTAGACTTTTAAAAATAGTGCACTCTCTTCTGTCTGTCCCAGATGGAGTGAATCCCTGCCTATTTCTACTGAATTCGATTATATCATGGTAGCTCACGGTAGGTTCATAAATCACCAGTCATTCTATTTGTGTTAAACAGTGATAGAGTGTTAAATTTCAGCTTCTGAATATGAAATACCTATTGAGGAATAACCTTAAAATCAGAATGTTATTAATTTTCGCCAAACTTGTATTAACTTGTTTTTAATCTTTGAAAGGTCTGAGGGGGGAAGTACCCATTGGACAATTCAAAGTATTTGAAATTACAGTTAGGAAATTTCCTGAAATTCCTACATTGTGCTATTCAGTTTTTCTGGTCTGAGGAGAAGTTGATGTGGTAATACCAAATCAGTACCACTTTTTACTTCAATACGGTCAAAGTAGTATTGTAACTTTTTTTTGCCCTGCTAGACAGCAGAGGATTTCATGAAGTTAAGTAACACTTTAAGCTGAGTTGTTATTAAATCCATTCTGAATTGAGTTTTGAGGCTATAATTTGCACTGTGATGGGAACGAAGAGTCTTAATTCTACTTAAATCTTCTGTCAGGTGAAAAACTTTGATTTTAGCAAATTATTATCTGTGTTGATAACAGAGTTTTTAGAGAACTTGTCCTTCAAAGTAATTGTCTAAATTCCAAGTAATTCTTTTTTTTTTTCTTTTTGTTGTTGTAAGCTGTAAGCTATCATTCTTCCCTGTCTAAAGAGGCAAAAATACTTTGGAAACCATTCAAGAATATTCTATTAATTTTGTTGTAACAGTTGCTTATCTGATCTCCAAAATGCCTGATGCATTAAAATAAAACTAATGTAACAGGTCTTTTTTTTTTTCTTTAATTATAGTCTGTTGGTATAGAGGAACACAACACTACGTGAAGGGAAGAATAACAGTGCAGAAGGTATTAGCTTATAGGCTTTATTACGGTGTTAGGAGTGAAAGGAGGCTATAAGTTGGCAAAAATCAAATGCGTGTTGTGAGATTATAACTGAATAAATACAGGACAAGAATACTGGTGCTTAGATGCATGGGAGATGTGAAGAGTCTTGTGGTTAGAACCACGGTTCAGGCAAAGAAGAGTGATTCTTGTATATCATAGTTGTGAGCAACTAATTGGGATGGGTGAAGATTTATATATGAATGAACGTAAAAGAAAAAACAGATAAAGACGTTCAGTTCAGGCACTCCTTTGTTTGTCCAAGAAAATGGCTTCTAAAACTGCTGAGAATAATACTGAGCTACTACATGTCATAATTATTGTGTAAACCAGAGGGAGAAGGTGCTTGGAATCTGGAAAATAGTGATTTTTATTTTTGAATCTTTATTTTTGAAACTTTTACTCTTTATAGAAATGGAAAGTGGCTACTCCTTACTGTAGCAGTGAAAAAGGTGAATTAAAAGAAAATTATTTTTAAAGCTTCATTGTAAATAGAAGCTTGCTGTTTGTAGTACTGCATTTCATACTAAACAGATGCAAAAGCAAAAAACAGACTTGCTGAGGTAAGTAGCGCAAGAGAGACCGAAGTGTTGCTTAAGGGGGAAGTATTCTAAAGCAAAATGGAAGTCCAGTTGTATATTCTGTTTCTTTAAGCAGTAACTTTCATTAGGGTACCACATAGTATTCTGTGTGTCAGGATGCACCTATACTTGTGTTTTTGGTAGGATTTATTTTTTCAAAATAGGGCAGTCCGTAGTGGGGGTTGAATTTGCACATCCACAACCACTCCTGTCTTTTAAATTCTGTTCTATCAGTGTGTTTCCACTCTCACCACAGAAGGTGTTGTGTAACCTGTCTAGATTTGGTGCAGCAGTTTTTCTGGGCAGCTTATCCATTTTGTTGCTAGCGTCAGGGTATTGACTATGGTAGTTCCTCCTCCCATGTTCCCAAATTTCTCTGTCTTTCAAAGTCTCCCGTTGTTTTGGGCCCACTATGTTCTTCTGACCTTTGTTGTTTGATCATCCTAATTTTGGCTAGGAATTCTGGTAATTACATTTCATGGGGGGAGTGCATGTAAAGCAGGACATCAGTTTTTGGTTTGTTTTAATATATAGACCACACAGTGTACAAGAGAAATACTAACTAACTAGGAATTTTCTGATAAGAAATAGTTTCTTTCTGTCTTTTTTTTTTCCTTTCCACTTTAGTTTGTGCTAAACTGTTACGCATTGCCTGAATTTTGCAGGCAATTAGATGGAAAATCTAGTTAACAGATGAGAACTTTTCTTGTGCATTGAAATACTGCATATTTACAACAGTGCAGCTTGCTTGTTTAAAAACCTTTGCTATCTGCTGCAGATGGCTGCATAGTGTAAGGAGTGGTTTCCTGGTTACATTGTACATGAAGTGCCAAACATGATGAGAGCAGTTTTGTTCTGGAATGCCAAAATATATTAAATCCATTCAGGAAGCAACATATGTCAAATGAATAAAAATATCACACAGAATGTGATAGCCATGGTGTATGTGGTAGCTATGTTTTTCAAATCTGTTCCCCTACCCTCACAAATTAAGGACCTAAAAGAACTTCGTGTTTTAAGTATTGAGGATAGTATTAAATATTTATTGCTGACATAGGCTTTTGGCATTTTCACTGCTGTTCATTTCCCCGTACCTTGTTTTTTCTTTTGGTTAGCATATGCCATATACTGAAATTGGAATGGTGAGGCTATCAGGAGGGGTGCTGTATATGGAAAAAGAGAAAATATTTCTCTCCTTGGAAGTCTAAGTACGTGCACAGCATTCAGGACCTTTTATTTAATTTATTTATTAAGGCTGGTAACTTATGTTTTTCTCTACATCCCTAAGAGAGTTGTATGTATTTGCTTTATTTTTGCAGGTAGAAAAACAGGGTTGTTAGCATCCTTCACTGCTTGTTTCTATTTTTCTTTCTGCCCAAACTCTGCAATTCCAGCAAGTTCTCAAGACAGGAAGTGGAAACATTTACAACTAATAGCTCCAAATATTGCAAGATTTTATTATGATAGAGAAGCAAATGCAGATTGGAGGGTGTTTTGTTGCATGTTACTTCCTTGTTTGCAAAGAAGGTGGTAGTCACTTTCATTCAGTTTCTAACTGTAATTTTATGCATAGATTTTTCTTCTAATCTAAAGTAATTTGAAAACCTTCATTTTATAGCTCTCTTAAACCAACTCAGAGGAATGAAGTCTATATCTTTACAGCAATTTGCATGTCCTTTCTGAATGTTTTTTGTCTTGTTTTTCTCCCCTCTTCTATCGTTATGATTAGACATACAGTTAAAAATTAACATCAGTGAATTATCTTACATAAGGTCCTCAGTGTTTTTCTGTCTTGTGTAAGAAGTGATAGCACCTTGAAAGAGGAGGGAATGAGAGCAGGTATTTTCTTTTCCTATCTGTGGAAGGCATGGATTTATTTAAATCAAACATTTAATAGTGGGGTAGCTCCATCTGAAGCCTCGCTGTAGCAGAGGTCATAATTATAAACATTTCTATACTCTTTTTTTTTGTGTGTGTGTGTGTGTGTGTGTGTGTGAGAGAGAGAGAGAGAGAGATTAATAGCTCAGACTTGAGGTAGAGTGCAAGATTGGTAATCCTATCTTCTGGATTGAAAGAGGAAATGCTTGTGTTTCTTTTTATGATTCAAATTCTTCCTTCCTGCTCCCTGAAGTCTATAGCTGTTCTACGGTTATGATGCTGCCAAGGAAGTGTTCATATGCTGAGATGAGACACACAGTCCAAAAGAACTTCTTCAGTTGCTTGTTTGTGTCTAGATCCACCTCATCTGGGTTCTTGTGTGTTTTCATATTTGTTCTAGCAGCCCACCTGTCTTCCCTGACTGTGACCTGTGTGAGTTTGTCTGGTTTCAGCCCTCTTTAGAATAGTTATGGGAGAATCTTTAGAGAGCATGATCAGGAATAAAAAAAACTATCTCCTTCTCTGCCTTAATTCTTCTATGCAGTGTGGCATCTGTCTTTATTCTAACCACCCAGTTTTATGTTTCCTGAACATATACTAGTCCTGATAGCCAAAAGAAGGCCTGAGCTGCTCAAGCATGATACATGCCAGTGTTTCTCTTCTCCCACTTATCATTGTGTACAGCTCTGTCCTGTAGCTACTGCCTCATAAAGTACCAGAAATAGCAGCATGAAGAAGTGTCCCATCAGGTTCATGTTTTACTTCTGTCCTTTTGTGTTTGAACAACTTGAATTCTCATCAAAGCCCTTATCATTTCTGGCTTTAATAGGCTATGGAATCTACTGATTTTTTTATTTCTTCATTCAGAAGAGTTCATTCTAGATTTTCTACTAACATTTTTGTGCTATTGATAGCGTTGTAGAACCAACTTTTTTAACGTACCCAGTCTCTCTTTCTCTTTCCATTGAACAGTTGTCTTCATACATATTTTATTCTTTGAAAGGTAAAGCATGACATATGATTGGTGTGACTTTTAAAAGCATTTTGGATGTTTTGCTTTGTTTCATCCTTTATTGTGGTTTCCTTCTGAAAGTGTCCCTTCTCCTTAGGCTCTCTAAGATATTGATAATGGTGACTTAAGAGCAGGCCAGAAGACAACACTTTTTTTTAATCTTAAAAAAAAAAAAAAAGCTTTTTCCATTTCTTACTATCAGTGTTTACTATCTATTAGGTATGCTTTCCTTCTAATTTGGGTTAGAAGCTTGTGTGCTCTGCAGAGAGACTGGTTTCATCCATACAAACTATTAGACTTGCTTTACATCCAAATAACTAAAGGTTCATTTTTTCTTTTTAACATGAGAAATAGAGTGCATCCTGCTCTAAGTAGTGGGCGTTATCTGCTATAGAGTGGCAGCTTCTGATGCTATAGGATGTTAGAGGTAGATCGTGTGAATCCACAGTTAATCTTTATTTAAGAGTATTGGGGAAGATGAAAGATCCATCTAGATCAGTGTCATGTCTCAGCAGTACCCCATTGTGTATTTCAGGTCTCATTTTTTCTGTTTACAAATCTATTTGATATTTAAAAAAAAAGGTTTTGAATTACAAGTTGATATTCATTAAAGATTTTTCTACATTGTTTTAACCTTAATATTATAAATTAGCCCACCCCAACTGAAAAGATACAGCTCTTAACCATGAATCTTTTTTGATACAACACCTTGCATTAGTCAGTTCTGCATTTAAGAGTTTGTTTGGTTTTTTTTTTTTGGTTAAATAACTTAAGTGTGAAAACAAACAAAAAAACAACTTACCGTGCTGGGGATGATGGTTTGTTCAGTGTGGTGTACTTCCATTCATTCAAGCCTTTTATAAATGTAAAGCATTGCTTTATAGGTTAAGAAATTGACTTTTTGTTGCAAAAGTATGCACAGCACTTGCTGAGCAAGGTTGTCTTTCAGTTAAGACCACATCCTGTAGATACATCTTTCAGTTCTGAGCTCCAAATGGAGAATAATAACTGCTGACATATCATTATCCGGACCATAACTGTTTACTGACCTTACTGAATCTCTTTTGCTTCTTCTGGTTGCCTGGAGTATCTGCAGGACAGAGATTTGCATGGTTAACTCTTCCCTTTTTCTCCAGACACCTTCCCCCTACCGCCCCCCCCCCCCCCCCACAACTCTTCTGCCTTTACTGGTTGATTCCAACCTTGTGAATCCAAGGCAGGCTAAATTATAAAATTTGACGGACATGAATGAATTTTACTACTTGAAACTGCTGCTGTGAGCATTAAACTACGCTTGTAAATGTTTTTTCATGCATCTTTTTAATACTAATTGAAAAACATCAATAATAATGTAGTTATCACCTTTACTGTAAACGAGTCTTAATTTAGAAAGTCTGTGATTGAAGGCATAGTCTTACGATCTGCTGAATCTCCTCCTGACAAAAGGGAGGATGCTTCCTCTTCTCTTCCTCCTACAGGTCCTTTGCTTCATTTGCAAAGACTTTGTACTGAAGGTCAGTGAGTGAGTTTATTAGCAAGTTGGTCTAATTAGAAAAAAGATTCTCTCCAGTGTCTCGCAGGGTTTTTCTTTTTGTGTCAGTTACTGATTGGACTCATGGTGTGGTTAACAGAATCACAGAGTAGTTGAGGTTGGAAGGGACCTCTGGAGGTCATCTGGTCCAATGCCCCTGCTCAAGCAGGGACACCCAGAGCAGGTTGCCCAGGACCATGTCCAGGTGTTTTTTGAAGATCTCCAGAGAGGGAGACTCCACAACCTCTGTGGGCAGCCTGTGCCAGGGCTCAGTCACCTTCACAGCAAAGAAGTGCTTCCTGATATTTAGGTGGAACCTCTTGTGTGCAGGGTTGTGTGCAGGGTTGTGCCCATTGCCTCTTGTCCTGGCACTGGGCACCACTGAAAAGAGCCTGGCTCTGTCCTCTCTGCACCTCCCTTGAGGTATTTATACATGTTGACAAGATCCCTCATGAACCTTCTCTTCTCCAGGCTGAAGAGTCCCAGCTCTCCCAGCCTGTCCTCATAGGAGAGGTGCTGCAGTTCTTTGATCATCTTGGTGGCCCTCTGCTGGACTCTTTCCTGTATGTCCAGGTCTGTCTGGNTGAACTGCATGAGGTTCCTGTCAGCCCGCCTCTGCAGCCTGTCAGGGTCCCTCTGAATGGCAGCATGTCCGTCTGGTCAGTTAGCCACTTCCCCCAGTTTTGTGTCATCCATGAATTTACTGAGGGTGCACTCTGCCCCGTTGTCTGCATTGTTAATGAAGATATTAAACAGGACTGGACCCCGTACTGACCCCTGGGTTACTCTGCTCATTCCTGGCCTCCAACTAGACTTTGCACCACTGCCCACTACGCTCTGGGTCTGGCTGTTCAGCCAGTTTTGATCCACCTCACTGTCTGCTCATCCAGCCCATACTTCAGCAGCTTCTCTGTGAGGATCTTATGGGACACAGTGTTGAAGGCCTTCCTGAAGTCCAGGAAGACAATATCCATTGCTCCACCCTCATCCATCAGGCTGCAGATTTCATTATAGAAGCTTATCAGGTTTGTAAGGCATGACTTCCTTGTGGTGAATCCATGCTGACTACTCCTGATGATTTTCTTCTTCATGTGGCTAGAAATGGTTTCCAGCATTATGTGCTCTATCACCTTCCCAGGGATCGAGGTGAAGCTGACTGGCCTGTAGTTCCCTGGGTCCTCCTTGTTCTGCTGGTTGTGTGAACCCTAGATTTAACAGAAGGCAGATGTGAGTAGGGAAAAGTAGGGTTTGGTCTTTCTTTATCAGTCTGTAGTTTGGATTAAGCTCTGTGTGACTTGACTTGCTTTTTGAGTTCCAGTTGCAGGTTTGGGATATTCTTTCACTCAATCATGGAAGAATCTATTTTTTTTTTCTTTTGTAAACTTATCTCTGATTTGTTCCTCAGTAATCCTCCCATAAAAGTCTGAATCCTGTTAAAAACTGTGATACTTACCACTTAAGCTTTTTTTGGATCAGATTTGAAAAGTACCACCCCCTATTCTTCCTGTTCTTTTGGCACATGCAGGTTGACTTTCTAGACTTTGGACACTAGGCTGGGAATTTCATGTTTATCTTTCACAGAGCTGAAGATATTTTGACTTCTAAGAATAGGCCTGGAAATATATAGCTTTTAGTTAATTTCCAGAATTCTTTGAAAAGTGATTGTACAGGTGATCTTCTGTGAAGTAGTTTGTAATTGCTGCAGTGTTGGGGAAATAGCTAATCATGGTAAGAAATGAAATTTGAAAAACACAAAAGAAGACTGGAGACCTGTTCAGCTCCTCATTGCTGAGGGCATCAAGTTCTTTTTTTCCTGAAAGCTACCTTCCCAAGTACTTGTTTTCAAGACTTTTTTACCTAGTTTCTTTACTTCCTAGGGATTTCTGGTGGCTTGATATATATGTATTTTTTTTGTCAACTGGAGGGACCTTTTGATTGAAATGCATAGCTGAACAGTGTTTGAACATGGCATGCTCTGCTTTCAAGTTAGACCCAAATGCCACTGTGAGTGGAGAACTGACAGGTATGTTCTCTATGACAGTTCTCTTCAGTATTTGGAGAAATTTGCTGCCCTGGTGTGAAGGTGCCTTGTGACTGTGGCATGGGGCATGGATGCTATAGTAGCCTCACTTGGCTGTCCTGCAGCCATGAAGTGTAGGTAACAAGGCTTCTGTTCTTTCAGCTCTCTGTGAAGGGCCAAGCACATACAGCTGAGAGGAGGTGGCATTGATTTGTACGAGATAGACAGAAACAGATTTTTCCTGCTTTGATACCAGCTTATTAAGACTCTAATACTGTGCTTCTCTCTGCTTCTCTAGGGAGATTAGGGTGGGAGTGATGTGGAAAAGCACACGTCAGTTTTTGTTCTTTTCTAATGGAAGGGGGAGAAAGTATCCCTGTTCATATAGTCTTGAGTAAAATTCTGAGTTTACATTTCTCTTCCATGCAGTGCATTTTTTAGATGAATGAGAAACATTTGAGTTGAGTTGCGTGGAGTTTTCCGTTTTCATCCATACTAGTATTAGCAACAATTACTTCTGCAAGAGAGGTTTTGCTGTACATTGCTTTCTTGAGTAGTAACATGTCAAATGGATAGTTTTGAAAACATCCTTAAACAGCTAAGAAGGTATTTCTCATGCTGGTAATTGTCTATTTGTACATCCTGCTCTTTAATCTGCAAAATTACAGTGGATAGCCCAACCAGAGGAGATGTGTTGCTGGACCTGTTGCTCACCAATGCAGAAGAACTTACTGGAGAGGTCAAGACTGGAGGTAGCCTGGGCTGCAGCGATCATGCCCTGGTAGAATTCTCAATCTTGAGGGATATAGGACAGGCAAAAAGTAGAATCAAGACCCTAAACCTCAGAAAGGTTAGGGAAAAAGTCTTTTCAGCTGATCAGGGCACTAGTGCATGGGATCTCTTGGGAAACTGCCTTCAGAGATAAAGGAGTGAATGAGGGGTGGGAGATTTTAAAGACATTTTTCTTAGGGCACAAGAGCTCTCAATCTTGACATTTAAGAAGTTGGGCAGGGAACACAGGAGACCAGCTTGGCTAAGTCAAGACCTTTTTGCCAAACTAAAGCACAAAACCAAAATGTATAGGCAGTGGAGACAGGCATCTATGTCCTGGGAAGATTATGGGGATATGGCCCAGGAGTGCAGGGATACAGGGATGGAATCAGGAAAGCCAAGCCACAGCTGGAGCTGAACTTGGCTAGAGATGTAAAAAATAACAAGATTATTTTCTTCAGGTATACAGAACAATAAAGGAAGATAAAAGATTTTGACTACATGCTGCCCACCCCCCCAGTGAGTGAAATGGGAGACCAGGTTACCCAGGACTTGGAGGTAGAGGTACTCAACAACTTTTTTGCCTCGGTCTTCACTGACAAGTGTTCTAGCCACACTGCCCAAGTGGCAGAAGGCAAAGGCAGGGACTGGGAGAACAAAGAACTGACAACTGTAGGAGATCAGGTTTGAGACCACCTAAGGAACCTGAAGTTGCACAAGTCCATGGGACTGCATACAAGGGTCCTGAGGGAACTGGGGGATGAAGTTGCTAAGCCACTGTCCATCATGTGAGAAGTCGTGGCAGTCTGGTGCAGTTATAGTGACTAGAAAAGGGGAAACATAATGCTCATTTTTAAAAAGGGACAAAAGGAAGACCCAGGGAACTACAGGCCAGTCAGTCTCACCTTTGTGCCAAGCAAGATCATGGAGCAGATCCTCCTGGAAACCTGGAGGTGATTGGTGGCAGTCAGCATGGCTTCACTAAGGGCAACTTGTGCCTGACAAATTTTGTGGCCTCCTATGACAGGGTTGCAGCGTTGGTGGATAAGGGAAGAGCAACTGATGTCATCAACCTGGGCTTGTGCGAAGCATTTGACACTGTCCCACACAACATCCTTGTTTCTAAATTGGAGAGACACGGATTTGACGGATGGACCGCTTGGTGGATAAGGACTTGGCTGGATGGTCGTGTTCAAAGAGTTGTGGTCAAGCTCGATGTCCAGGTGGAGTAATGAGTGGTGTTCCTTAGGGGTTGGTGCTGGGACCAGTGCTGTTTAACATATTTTTTGGTGACCTGGATAGTGGGATTGAATGCACCCTCAGTAAGTTTGCGAATGGCACCAAGCTGAGTGGTGCAGTCGACACAGTGGAGGGAAGGGATGCCATCCAGAGGGACCTGTACAGGCTTGAGAGGTGGGCCTGTACAAACCTCATAAAGGTCAACAAGGACAAATGCAAAGTCCTGCACGTGGGTTGGGGCACTCCGAAGCACAAATATGGGCTGGGTGATGAGTGGGTTGAGGGCAGCCCTGCAGAGAAGGACTCGGGGGTGTTGTTGAACAAAAAACTGAGTATGAGCTGGCAATGTGCCCTTATAGCCCAGAAAGCCAACCATGTCCTGGGCTGCATCAAAAGAAGTATGGCCAGCAGGTCGAGGGAGGTCATTCTCCCCCTCTGCTCTGCTCTCGTGAGGCACCACCTGGAGCACTGAGTTCAGCTCTGGGGCCCCCAGCACAAGAAGGACATGGACCTGTTGGAGTGAGTCCAGAGGAGGGCCACGAGGATGACCAGAGGGCTGGAGCACCTCTCCTATGAAGAAAAGCTGAGGGAGTTGGGGTTGTTCAGCCTGGAGAAGAGAAGGATCCAGCAGACCTTACAGTGGCCTTCCAGTACCTAAAGGGGGCCTACAGGAAAGCTGGGGAGGGACTCTTTGTCAGGGAGTGTAGTGATAGGACAGGGAGTAATGGCTTTAAACTAAGAGAGGGCAGATTTAGATAAGATATTAGGAAGAAATTCTTTACTCAGAGGGTGGTGAGGCACTGGAACAGGTTGCCCAGAGAGGTTATGGATGCCCCATCCCTTCAAGGCAGGTTGGATGGGACTTTGGGCCACCTGATTTAGTAGAAGGTGTCCTTGCCAGTGGCAGGAGGGTTGGAACTAGATGGTCATTTCCAACCCAAATGATTCTGTGATTCTGTGAAATAACTGCTTATCTTCTGGATGACTGATAAGTATATTTCATGTGGCACATCAGAGGAAATAGCGATTGCTAGAAGATAATTTATTTTGCTAGGGTGTAAGGATTGAAATGAAGCTTCTCAAAACATATCAAGTCCCAAACTATTTGGCATGTTATATTTGAGCAGATTTTTTTTTTTTTTTTAATTGTGCAGTACAAGGATTAACCTAAGTGCAATCTGGAGATAGTGAATTCTTTCCTTAAGGTAGTTTCCTAATGGTGATATTTTGCATACCTGATATTTTGCATACCTGTTGTGATGATACGAAGTTCTCTGGGACTGAAACTTCGTGTTGTGAAATAAAGAGCATATGATGCATTCTTTCCCCCAACCCTAAGTCAAAATTTACTGCAATTCTTCTTAAAAAAATCCAGTCACAGTCTAGTTAGGAATTAAAAAGTGAAGCATCTTTTGACCTTGCAAATAAGCATGAAACAATTGTGCTGTTTTTCATATTTTCTTCACGTGTATACTTCATTTGTGATAGTCTATCTGTCGTAAGAATCTAGAGCATGGTAAATTGGAAATGACTCTCAACCTGAGGGCATGTGTATCTTTTATTGGCATAACTTCACGTTTATGTTCTCCACCCACATCCACTGAATGAATATTTGGTGCAAATGTTATGAAGTGTATTCACTTTTTCTGTTTTTAAAGTTATGTCTTCTTTTTTGTTTGTTTGTTTGTTTGTTTTTTTCCACTTTAAAACATGAAGTAGAAATTCCCTCTGTGTCACTCTCCCCCCCTAGAGATAGTCATGTCTCTTTTGGGGAAGAGTCAGAATGGTATGACTCCATTTTTGATAGACTAGACTCTAGTTTCAGTGTATCTGTTGTGTCTTAATGCTGGGCAGAAAAGGTTCATGAAAGACAACTGCATATGTATTTTTCCATTTGTTCTGTGTAACTAGAGTGCAAGTGGGACATTGCTTTTTGTTATATATATAAATATAGGCATCTCTCTATATAGTTATGTATCTATCTAAAAATAAGGGGGAAAAGGGATTATTTTAAGATCCCTTACTTTAATATCCAAGATATAAATGACTCTTTCTGCTAAGATTATTAACTTTCTGTTATCAGTCTTGATACATGGATAGGAATTGAGTCATGCATGCTGAAATTATAGCCAGTGGTGAAGCTGAGCTGAGTGAGATAACATACACGGTTGAGGAGGGTTTCCTTCCTCTCCCACCATCTTCATTTAGAGAGGAAACTAGGATCTAATGTCAAATTTCTCTGTTTAGCTTGTGTAAAAAACAGTTTGTTCAGCTACTCAATGGCAAGTACCTAGGCTCATATAGAGCCTGCATGTTGATGCCTTTTGCCGTCAATTGCTTACCTTCCAGCAAAGTGGATTTCTGTATAACCAAATTATCTATTAACATTTTGAAGGATAATAGTCAAAGAGGTTTAAACTCTCCTTACTGATTTTTTGAATGAATGTGGAATGAATGTGTCAAAACAAATTCTTGTGATACAGAATAACTAATTGGGTTTTGTGCGTTATCTGTAATTATATACATCCTCCGTTATCCCCATTTGACAAAAAGAATCTGATACAGAAAGCATTTAGTTGCTTTCAGAAAGTACTTGTGAAGAAGATTTGTTTCGTTTATTCTGCTCATACCCAATTGCATTGATGTAGCTGCTAAATTATTGATTTTGTATGTGCATTCCTAGTAATTATGTTCATGAATTCATAAATTCATATTTCTCTTATTTTTCCCGTATTTTGAACTATGGATTGAACTGAAGTATGCTTACAGAAATCTAAATATGTTTTTTTCCTTTCTTGTGGTAGATGAAGGAAATGGAAAGGGGAAAATCATGTAGTAGAAATCGATTTTTTTTTTTCTGTTCCTTGTGAAAGCAAAATGCTAGTTTTTATACATAGATCTACTGTGCAGTAGAACTAACAAATATCTTTAATAGTCTTTCTGAGCCTATAAAACTTGATTAATGGAGTATTTCTAAGGAATTTTGCTACTTTAAGTGATCATTCTGATTGCTTACTGCTTTCAGTAATTGTGTCTGTATTGCTAAGAGAGGTGTGCTGATGCTTCTTGTTTTTGTGTGAAATGTGTAATGAAATGAGTAGTGTCCACTATGATGTTGGATCTGTCATCTTTCTCCAGCAAGTCTCTTCAAAGTGGCAGATGGACTTGGATTATGAACTTACATTACTACTGATTTGAGCATGGGCTGCACGGTATGCTCTTCCGAAGTCTGAAGTGCTTGGTAACAGTGCTAACCCCACCTTCATTTTGAAAATACCTGTACAAAACTTCATATAGCTAGTCAGACCCTGATCTTCAATGTCATAGAGCTGTTGAAAAAGGAACAACAGTAACAGAGGACCCAAAATGGAGTACAACAAAAACATTTTCTTCTCATTTTTGATTCACAACTTTTCTTGAAATGCAGCATGATTTTCACAGGTGTGGTGGTAGAGTAAAATCCAAGTTGACTGTTCTCATACTTGGCTTTGCAGCTACAAAGTACTCATTCTCTGTCAGATGTTGTCTGCAAGGGATGATTTTGTGCACTCAGCAGCACAAATTTTCTAGTTCTGAAGAGTTCTTGTTGTTCATAGCTTCTGAAATGAAATGAGTTTAACTCAAATGTAATATGGGTGCCTTTTCATAAAGCGACCTGCCCATCAGGGTTTTGAGTTGGAATCAGCTCTTGGTGTTAATTAGGCAGCATGTGTTTTAATTAAAGGTGGAAGTATGTGATAATGAAAAAGCTAAGAGTAGCTGTAGATGTTTAATTTCTAAGTTATGTTGTGGGAAAAACTTAAATTAGGGGAAGAAGTGCCTGAGCAAGATATCTCTTCTAAATATTTGTGAAATGCTTATTTTCCTACTCCTCCTGAACCCTTAACTTTTGGGGATCAGCTCAGCACTGAGCACCTGTAGCATGTATGCCAGACTAGTCAATTTTTTATTAAAGAAAAAAAAAGTAATCTTGAGTCTTAATCTTAGTAACAAGAGGGTGGTTAAAGGTCACAGGAAATACATTGCAATTGGCAGTAGGGTTAAACTGATACCTTTCTTCTGAACTTGTGTAACAGCACCTTAGTTGTCAGCAGGGGGAGAGAGGGGACGGAGGGGTGTTCCAGTCCTTTTATCCAATCCTTAGATAATGCTCAAATAATAATCTTCCATATAATGATCTGTGCAATTGGTCATTGTGCAATTGGTCATTGTTTATGTGGCCCTACAGTTACTGTGTGCTTGCTACTTGGCATATAGTGAAAGAGTCAGTGACTGAAGCACTGATGGGGGGTACCACAGAATTCAAGACTTGACAGAGGCAGTCACAAGCTTGGACATGTTATCTGAAGGAGTCAGCATGTTCAATGCTCCACTGTCCATCTTTAAGGATGCCACTTAAATCTACAACTGAACTGAAATTTTAACCTTCTGTGGAAGACAGCAAGACAAGGGAGAGGGATGTTACTCTGATCTTGTTAGTTAAGAGCCAAGAAAGCTGTTTGAATCTTTACATCATAGAACCACAATAAGTGTGGTGCGTGGAGGGAGTTGCTGTCCAGATATGAACTTGATTTAGTACGATACTTATGTTAGTATTTTTAGTCATGCAAAAATCTTGGCTGTAGGTAGAAAGGCAGTAGGAAAATTTCAGAAGGAAAGTTCCGAAACCACCACCATAAGGAAAGACAACCCCCCCCCCCNCCCCCCCAAGTAAGCCAGGCAGGTAGCAATATGGTTATGGAACCCCAGGATCCTTCAGGGTTCCTAGCTGTGCTGGCTGTAAGATCACAGGCAGCTGATATCAGCAGAGTCTTGGAGAAGGTGGCTGAAACACAAATCATAGAACCATAGAATGGCCTGGGTTGAAAAGGACCTTAAAGATCATCTAGTTTCAACCCCCCTGCTCTGGGCAGGGTTGCCAACTACTAGAGCAGGCTGCCCAGCGCCACATCCAGCCTGGCCTTGAATGCCTCCAGGGATGGGGCATCCACAACCTCTCTGGGCAACCTGTTCCAGTGCCTCACCACCCTCTGAGTGAAAAACTTCCTCCTAATATCCAACCTAAATCTCCCTGTCTTAGTTTGAAACCATTCCCCCTTGTCCCATCACTATCAACGTGTGTAAACAGGCGTTCCCCCTCCTGTTTATATGCTCCCTTCAAGTACTGGAAGGCCGCAATGAGGTCTCCCCGGAGCCTTCTCTTCTCCAAGCTAAACAAGCCCAGTTCCCTCAACCTTTCTTCATAGGAGAGGTGTTCCAGCCCTCTGATCATCTTAGTAGCCCTCCTCCGGACCCGTCCCAAGAGCTCCACATCCTTCTTGTGCTGGGGGCCCCAGTTTTGTGTCTGTATGTTGAATGCTTTGTGAAAATAGTATGTTAGTAAGAATCCAATCTCCTGAAAAATCTTTTTCTTTTGAGAAGTATTCCACTTATCAACCTATTTAATTAAGTATGTTAGATGTTTTTTTGGTGTGGGATGTATTTGCTGTTTTGAAAGCAGATGACAAAATCATCCTTCTGTAATGTATTGTCCTTCTGTATTTTGTCACCTTATTTGAACTGGCCCCAACAAATGTCATCAGGATGAGGCAATGGGTGTGTTCCATATACATCTTAGACTTACTGCATTATTCCAGCTTACTAGCCAGGACCACATAATAAAACTTTGTGTCCTCAACATATAGAGTATATGGCAATACGCCACAAAAACTCTCCAGGCAGGATAAACTTTTCAGAAATAAGTCCAACTACTTGTAAGCAACTGCCTTGCCAATGGCTGTGGCTGCAGACTTTGAATAAAATCTCATGTTAAGCTAAATGAAAGGCAGCTGGCAGGTCCAATTAAAATAATTGCAGCTTTTTTAAAGCCTTATTGGTTGCTAGGAGTTGTATTTCCCCATGAGGGCTGTGGGAGTATTTGTGACAGTGTGGGTGGTATAGATTTTCTGAGTGTGCTTCAGCTTTGCCAGAATACAAGCATTTTAAGAGGAAGTCGTCTAGTGCAGGTCCTGCACATAACTTACTGGTTTTGGTTGCATTTTGTTAATCTGATAGTTGCATTAAAAATCCATCCGTACAAATAACAAAGGGAGTTGTTTTGAACTCAAGCTTGCTAGCAATGCATATGTTTTGGTTTTGGCTGGTATAAAAGGAAGAGATGATAATCAGTTCTACCTTTTTTTGTGTGTTTTGGCGCACTGCTGTATCTGTTTGTATTGCTTTGAGATTTGACAGAGGACAAAAATAAGTAATTGTAGAATTGTTCTTGTGGTAGGTTATGTATTACCACTTTGGTGTCTTCTGTGTTTAATTCTGATGATAAAGCAAAGTTAATGTGTGGATTTGAAACTGTCTTAGTTTTTGTATAAGATCGTTTATACCTGTCATCTTGAAAACACTTTTTAATTGTTTTTCACAGCTCCATGTGGTGGATGGTTTAGTAAACTCCGTGCTGCATCCTGGTGATTCTCTGATCCAAGTTCAGAAACTGATTCAGACTCCTATGGTGTGAATTGGCAGTGGTGGAGTGATTCGGGTAGGTGACTGTCCAGATGTTTTGAAGGAGATAAAAGGAAGGAAATGTTTTGAGTGCACTTACTGTTTTAGTTACTCTGCAATGTACCTTGTTTTAATTGCTGAATTTGTATTACAGTAGCTTGTAAGGATGATACATGAGAACCGAGAACTGTGGTTACTTTCTGGCAGGAAGTGCTAGGGATATTCTCTACAGCGTAATGGTTCTGTTGCACTTGAATCACAGAATGTGTTTTCTGTATCTGGCTTTAACGTGTTCCTATGGCTCGATGTGAGCACTTGTGTGTAGGCAATCTCGCTTCCATTGCTACTGCTATAATTTTCTGCATTACTTGTTAGTTTAGAATGTTGTCTTATGTATACAAAGTAGTTATACATTTTATGGCAATGTATTCAGGTGGCTCTGAAAAAAAAAAAACAAAACAAAAACACCACCCACCACCACCAAAACCCGCTTCTGCCCTGTTAGGGCATCCTAGCCATGGAAAGATTAATATGAATTTTTGTTTTTTCTTTTGCAGTTACAAGCATGTACTTTTTTTTTTGTTTTTGTATGCTTGTTTACATAAAGTTGTGAGTAGTGTGTATTTTGGGGGCTGGAACTGAAGTTTTTTTGTTTAAATTTTTTTTTAATCCCATAATTCAACAACAGGTGTAGTTAGCTACTCATAAAGAATTAGAGACGACATAACCAAAGTGATGAGGGTTTTTTTATTAGTATGTATGCCTGACTGAAGTGTCGCAGAAATCATTAATAGATCACAGTATATTTTGATCTTAATATATTGCAGTAGCGATCATTATCTTAGTCCTCATTAGGAGTACTGAGCAAAACACATTTTTCAGCCTGTTCTCTCAGTCTTTTTCTCTGACTCAAGTATGTAGGTAGAATACACTCAAATATTTGTACCTATCCACAGGAAATGCTTCACTTTTGGGAGGGGAAATATTTTCATAGCAAAAATACTGTCTTAAATGCTGCTAGTATTGTAGAAATGATGTGCTTCGATGTTCAGGTCCAATGTTGAGATATAAATTAGGAACCATTTTTTATATATATATATATAAAAAATATATATATTTATATATATATATATATATATATATAAAATGCATGGTTGTTGGAACTTTCTTTTGAAATTTGGCTTGTGGGGAAAGAGCTTTTTTAATACAGGTTAGAAAGAAGGAAAGGCAGGAATTTCTATTTTAAGCAGATATCTTTTTGGGAGGAAAAACTTAATTATTTAAAATACCTGATATTCTGTGTGAGCACTTCAGAGTTATTGTTTCTATATGTCTTTGGTTACAGACAATGGGAAAGTGCCATATTTCTCAATTACGCTTCTGAGATTTCTTTTGCAGTTCTCTGGGTAGTGAGACTTCAATAAGCTATTACTCTCCCGTTTACTACCAAGCTGACAATAACAAGGCAGGGAGGCAACAGTTCATAGCTTTGATTTAGAGATGCTCCTTTCCTTTGTTATGCTATTCATTTTGTTCAATTACTTGTCCTAATATGCATAAAAGAATAGGCTGATACAGATGTCTTAATGTTAAGAATAATTTTATGTTGAATTAAAATCTTGTTTTATAATCGTAGTTTCAGTGCAGATCTGCTCGTTTTGGCATTGGAATGCTTAAGTCTTAAGATACTTCAAATGGAATGGTTAATCTGTAGTGTATTTTTTGCTGCTTTATATTTGTTTGCTCTTATGTATCACCCTCTGTTTATTCTTAACTGTTGATTCATCGGCAGACTTGACTAATGAGCCTTCATCGGGTGAAGGAAATCTGTGCTAGCTACAAAGAGGAGGGCTGGGAAGCAAATGCTGGCTTTCAATAGACTTGTGGCTGCAAGCAGGTTTTGAATAGTTGATTTCTAAAACATATCATGATGAAGCATTTACTGTAGGTATCACAAGAAACCTAGTAAGTGTCTCTGTTTTGGATAGAGGCTTATTGCTTCCAATTGAGTGTGTGTTCTTCAGCTTCTTCTCAAAGTTTTGTAATGAATAGGTTTCTGGAAAAGATGCCATAATTTGTCATGCTGCTAAATCCACCGTTAGTACACTTCTGAATGCTTAGGTCTGTCATGAAGGTACTGTATTAATGTGTATTTACAGGTCCTGAAATAATGGTGAACATACAGACCATAAATGAGTTCTTACTTGTGTATAGCTGAAACAGATTAAACAAAGTTTAAGAACAAATATTAAGTGCTAAAATTTGTCAGATCTTTTTTTCCTTTTTGCAATCCATACTCTACCTAATAGATAAATTTAACAAGTCACTGAAATCTTTTCTTGTACAGAGTACTGCAACTTCCTTTGCAGTGGAGTAGTATTTTATATTTGGTCTTCTGACTATGCTTTGGTTAAGTATGCGGGTTTTGAAGCTGTGTGTAATTAGTCACCTAAGGAAAATTGCATTTCATTGTCATGACATCAGGACTTCCATTTGAATAAAGAAAACAAACATTGGCTGAAGTGGAGCCCCTGTATCCTATCCCTTCGGTATTGTTGCGGCTCCTGTGTTTCAGTAGTTTTTGGACATGTTCCAGCCTTCTTATATAAGCTCTGCTTTGCATATGTACTCTGTGAGCCCTCTTGACTTGCTGATTCACTTCTTGTAGCAATAAGCACTGGCTCAACTCTCCCCCTTCTTGGTTCTATGGACAAGTTTTGTCATGAAGCACCTCTTCAAACATATCTCAGGTGGTTCAGCTACGAAGGTTAATCCAGTCAGCCCAAGGCATGTTTTGTCTTGGCAATGCGCGTTGGGAGCCCATCATTCTGTCAGCTTGTTCTGCCTGTAAAGCAGAAGAGGTTTGGACAAACTGTCCTGATAGGTGACACGATTCTCAGGCTCATGGGCATTCAATACTAAAATATTTGAGACTGTCTTGCTGAACCTTATTTTAATTTGAGGATTTATGAAGGACATCAGTTAGTTTGTCACTTAAAATGTGCGCACTGCTAGCAGAGCCTGTCTGAAACAAGATTAGGTTGTCGGAGGGTTGGCTTGTGTGATGAGCTCTCCGATTGTCATGTTGCCAAAAATGGATATTCTAAGGAAACTGCATTCATCTTGAATCTAGGCAAATTTGTTTAATTTTATGCAAAGACTAGTTATTAGGAAACATCCCCTTGCATTGCATAAGCAGTTCTTGGATCTATTTGTCAGTTTAGCAACAAGCAAATAAAAAAAAGCTTATTATACAGTGCCTCAACTACGTGTGGTGGTTTCAGAGGAAAACTATGCAGAGAATACTTCTAGCTTATTTAAATAGCGTAGCACATCCTGGTTTCCTCTTCCTCTTTCCTCTCCTTTTCCAGCTACATTGTTTGGAGATAGAATTAAAGTGCTAAGTAATTTATGCAAGCAAACTTCTTCTCGACAGTTGTCCTTGAAGCTCTTGGCCTACATAGTTTGCTAGTTGAGGAATGTCTGTGTGTATTTCTTCAGTTAAGATGCAGTTTCTCTGTCACTCACAGACTGTTTCCTCCTTTTATTTTTTTCCCATGGATTTTTTTCTTAATGATGTAATTGTATCAGTTAGGAAAGGAAGTATATTTTCCTGCTAATGTGAAGAAATGATAAGGCAGAAGTGTCTAGTAAAATACTCTGCTTCCAGTGATATCATAAGCAACCATGGGGGGTTGTAATGGATGTGTCATGTTTTTTCTGCCAAAATATTTTCATTTAGGTGAAGTACAAATTGTAAAAGTTCACATTTATTCATACAAATATATATGAAGTATGTATTTCTTCCAGTGCTCTTATGTCTGCAGGGTCATACAACAGTGGTGCAGACAGCTGCACAGACTGACATGTTACGAAACTCTACATCAGTATGAAAAATATTGGCTATCCCTGAGCAGGAGGTAAAATGGAGTAGGCTAGTTTGCTAGCTAGTTTGCAACTAGTTCAGGCCAAAGAAGGTTTGTACGCAGAAAGAAGGAAGAAGGAATTGCCTTCAGTTTCTAGAGGAGTAGTAGTATAGGAAGAATGCTGTGTATTTAGTAATATCTGGTCACCACCAAGTTGTCAGCCTGCATATTTCAGTATCATTAAATGGACAATGTCTTGAAGTCCAAATTGTCGGGCCAGTCCAAACTGCCTGCCTGCTTGTTGAATACATTCATAGACTTTTAGCTGTCCCAAGACAGACTGACTGTCCTCTGGAGGATTTTACACCAAGTCAGCTGGAAGGCTGTAATGTAAAAATGGACAAAAGGGAGGTGTACCATGTTTCTGGAGGTCAAGGTGATCTTCAGACATTCCTTCTAGTAGTGAGGCAATGATGACAAAGACAGCTGATGGTAAAAGTGAAGTAAATGGCTTGCTAAGGGGTACAAAAGTGATGGGTTTTCTTATTGTGAAACATTAGCTCGGTTTTAGGCCCTAAAGAGAGGATTTTTTTTTTCTCAGAAGAAAGTAAATTTGAAATGAACGTTCATTACAGTGAAAAGGCAAAAATAGTAGTTAGTTAAACACATACACAAAGAGAAATAGCTTTAATACAAAAAGAAGATACTGAAAATACAGGTCACCAAGGACTGATGAGTAATTCTAAAGATCTTTAAAGAAAGAAGAGTTAGGTACTCAGTTCAAAAAAAGGGAAAAAAGGTTATGCTTGCTCTATTTAATATCACTGGCCCTTGATATGGAGAGTGATGTGTTAGATTGTGCTTCTTAAATTATTGGCAGCTATTTGAACAAAGTGAAGGGAAAAGGATAGTTTTACTTTCATTAAAATAACTACCTATTTTTGACTTTTAAGAGGTGGAAAAAAATCATCAGTATCAATAATCAGTATTCTCTTTGATAAGCCACTAGCTACTGCTTGTTACAGGTCATAAATTGCAGTCATGTACAGGATGACAAATTCGGTAAGTACAGGAAACTTAATTTTTTTCTGCAGGTGGTCACTAATATTAAAATGTTAATTTAAAAAGATGACGAATGCAGTATTCTGAGAAGTTAGTGTAGAAGAATTCAGAGTAGCACCTGATATTGAAAGGAACCAAATTTGAATGTGTAATTTAAAACCTCTTTGTGTTCGATAAAGTATAAATGACTATGAATTGATTTTGATGGTACATAATAAATACAAAGTTTAATCAGCAGCATTTATTTAATCCTTTTCAAAACAACCACTTGGAAGCCATTCAGCCAAATCATCTGTATAGAAATTCCTTTTCTACTCCAGTTTTAACAGGAAATCAGTTATGGATGTTTTAAATTTGTTGTTTTCTAAGCATGTAGTAAAACGGAGTAATATAGTAGTGAAGAGTGTCCATCTGTTAATTACGTGAAGAAAAAAAGCCATAGCAATGAGTTACAGATTAAAAGCTGAAGACTGCAGAAAGTGAAGGATGCAGGATGTGTTGGATGCTAATGTTAGGGCCACCAAGGTGCTTGAGAATGAGATAAGATACCAACCCTTTGTTTTTTATGTACCTAACAGATATGGTTGTTATTTAGCAAAACAGAAAACTGTTTCATAACTGAGAAAATCCAGACCATGATGATCAAACTTAAATCTGACTGCTTTGTAGGCTTGTTCAACAGATAAGTGGCTTATTTTTGACATTTCTTAATCACTCACTACAATCCTGTAATTAATTTGTTTCAACCTATTTTTAGGTTTGAGGATTCATGATTTCCCTAGTATATCGTGTAAAATAATGCTTTCTTCTAGTGCTCCTTTACTTGCTCCCTTTGAACTACTTGCATATGTGAGAGTCAGGCACTGTTCGTCTTTTGTATGTCACTTGCTATTTGAGGACATAAAACTGCTTCATCTGCCTCTCATCCATGGCTAGATGAAGAATCCTCTGTGGCCTTTTTGTATGGCCAGGCTATTTAGAACTCAAGCCCTTCTTTTGAGTTAGATGATTCTATGGCTGCTGGTCATCCTTCATTCCTTCCCTACCTTTTGTGCTGAAATACAAATTTCAAGTAAGAATTATTCCAGTCTCATTCTAAATCTGTTCCCAGTTATAAATATATTCACATTATTCAAGAGCTGAAATGCCTCCTCTCTAATCCAGAGACAAAACTCTCTGAAAGCATGAAGGCAACTTCTACAGCTGTAATTTAACTAATTGGAGCACGAAGAAAGAAACTTGCTTTCAGATGTCAAGGAAATCGCTTGAATACTGTTTTCCTTTTTTTTTCTTGCTTGCTTGCTACTTTCTTAGACAGTAGAGAAACAGACCTGGTAAACATCTCTGCTTTATATTTTCTAGTTAGAAAGCCTAAAAGATTGTACCAGCCTAACTCTGTTGGTTTTATTATGGATATGTTTGCACAAGTGTCATGTGTGTAATGCATTTTAATGTGTTTCAGAGCAGGATGGCTAAAATCAATTTTTTTCCAAACGGTGTGATTGCCGTTTGTGATGATATAACGCAAAGGAGTTTTAGTAAACAAACTGCAATCACCTATCATGATTGAATATGAGTGTTGGGTGGAAAACAGGTTGTATGTCCTCCAGGACAGGTTAAGGTGACCTGGATGGTTAGAGAATCACATGATGGGGTGGAGGGGGAGTATTAGGTAGCTTGATGAGCAATGATACTTGCACATCAGTAGCCTGGTGATTGTCAGAATTTTATTTTTAAATGTTTTTGTGAAGGTGAGAGACAAGAAAGAAGATGAAGGAATTCATTGTATTGTAATTCATGTGAATGAATTACATAGATGTTGTTTTGAAAAATTGATAGTGAGGGAAACTAATTTTATTGACTGATTAGGAGTTTTCTTCTTGATCGTAAATGAGATAATAGTTTGGGGGGGGGGAAAGAGTGAAAACAAACTGCTTATCTAAAAGAAAAGGGGAAAATGAAAAGAGGGGCACTTAGAACAGCAACACAGTCAGGGAGTGTCCTAGAGATGGTTTTTGTAGTAAGTGGAACAAGTTCTTGTAGGAAAGATATTGTTTTGGATGTATAGGGTAGGGGAGAAGTGTGACTACAAGAACTCAAGGAGTTGTGGGTCAGAGTAGTGGGCTGAATAGTGCTTATTTCCACATGACTAATAGAAGGATGTGATGAGAACAGTTGTTGTTGATGGTGGTTGAGATCAAGTCCTGGTTTTATACACACTGAATTTAAGTAAGCAGTCCCCAGAGGTGCTCATCATCTGGAGCTTTCCTGTGAAATGGAAGAGCATCAGGGATACTGTCATGCTGGGCATGGGATAGCAACTTGCAGTGGGAAAGAACATGCTGAAAAAGAGGAACAAGAAGAATAGTGGAAAGAAATGGGTAAACCAACAGTGCTTGAAATCACAGTGGGTTGGATGAGGAAGTGGGATGGATGGAAGAGATGATGCTTTTGGGGCTCTCACCTTTATTTACAACTTTATCATTGATGGGAGAGATCACCTGTAGAGTAGTACAAGGTCACTGAGAAACCTTGGACTGGTAGGAGACATATTAGCAAACCAACAATTTTTTTTTTCTTTTCCCATTTTTATATGGCTTTTCTTATTTTCATTTTTATTCCAGTACGTCTCTAAGAGAGCATTTTGTCCGAGAGTAAAGGTTCCTCTTAACTTTCACTATGTTTGAAGCATCTCAGCTGTAGTTTTCTTTAAATGTATATTTAAAACAGTAACTGATTGAGTAGAGATAGAGATGTGATTTATGTGCAGAGTAATTATCCAGGCATTTTTACATCTAGCAAGATTAAGACTCATTACTCTTAAACTAGTGGGTGTTAGATAAATTGGTTAAGCTCTGTCTTAGCGTTTGCTATTTTTGGCTTAGATATTGGCCTGCCAGGTCTCATTGAAGCTGTTCAAAATGTTTCTTTCTTTATAACTAGAGTGATAATAGCACCACAGCTATCTAACTGCTAGTGCTCATTCTGGTCTCTGCTTTTATAGATCGTGCTGTTAGCATTTATTCTCTGCCTGATCTCTCATTGGTGTAAGCACCAGGCTATTGTTAACTACAAATACATTATTTTCTGTATCTGTGTAGTTTTAGGGGACGACTGGGCTATGTGTTTGATCTTAGAACATATGCATTATAAATGCATTGGATTATTTTATCCATGACATTATCAGTCTGTCTCAGTTCTGATCCTTTAATGGCATTAAAATGAAAGCTGGTATCTAGAATGGAATTAGTCCATTAATCTTACTACTGAGCTTTAGTACTGAGATTTTTTCCCTGCTAGAAAGAAGAGTAGTGCTTTTTCAGCTGCTGACATAGATGACTGATATATTAAAAATGAACCTGTTGGAATGGTTGAAGTTTAGTTGCAGTGTCTTATTGCTAGACATAATATTGCATAGGAATGTCATCCAATGCAGTTTAGTGAATGTCTGTTTATCTCTTTGAAAAGTTAGAGTGCAGTAATCTGCAGGTAAACAAGTAGTTTGTTTTACTGCTATGAAAGCTTTAATACAGACTTATTTTTTTGACCAAAACTTATATTGGCTTGTTGGAGGAGATTCAGAAGAATTGCTGTGAGATCAGGTTAAACAGGTGTCTGGTTGTTTTTAGAGCTCACATCCTGTTTCCTTCTTCACTCAGAAGTGAGAATGGAGCTGTGTGTATTTAAAAAAAAAAAAAAAAGTTTGGCTATCAGATCTAATAATGAATTTCATATATTACTGGGAGATGCTATGAACTGAAGTAGGCAACAACAGTAAAAAGTGTTTGGGAAGATGCATGAACATAATCTTCAAAATGCATTTCAGGGCTTGCAGGCTGGTACCACTTCTAACAACATGTGAAGGTCACATTCTTCCAGACGGTATATTTCTCCAGGAAAACCTTCGAAACAATGAGAAAGATAAGGATTGAGGAGAAACCTACTGGTGATTTTCAAGTGCACAAGCAGCAGCTTCTGCCTGCTACACTTCTGCTGTGTTTGTTTAGGTCACGTTTAATAAAAAGCCATTGGGAATTGAGGCAAAAGAAGCCTCACTGTAACCTCATTATTAGAAAGAACATGGCAAACTCATGTCCTGTTCTTTTCCAGACACTGTCATCTTCTACCCTGGTTTTAAATAACAATTGTTCTTGATTTTTTTTTTTTTTTTAGATTCAAAAACTATCTCTTTATTGGTTACTTCAATTTCAATCTGGGAATTGATTAATACAGGGAAAGCATTTTGTTGTCAGTTGAATTCAGCATATTAATTTCCTTAACCTTTCCTGAGACCTGGGGATTAATTACAGTAGCTATGCCATTTCAAATGATACGAGTTTTTATTACCTTAATGAACTGTTTGTCTTTTAGTTCAGGTGGCTTGTGGTCCTGTTTTGTTTCTGTGTGCTAGAAAAGGATCGTGTAGTTCATTCCATCCATAAAACCAATCTCTTCTAGAACAGGTTTTGTCTGAATGTGAGTTCTATTTGTAATCAGGGTTTGGGTGCCTTCACATGATATGGTAAAAAGTGACAATCTGTACTCTTCATCATTGATTCTCAGGCAGATATTGAGGAGATCTGACAACAAGCCAAAGCTTAGTGTTTATAAATTGGCCCAAACTGTGAGATTAAGCAGCAGCATTAGTCTTTTCAAGAGTAATGTGATAATGTCACAGAAAACAGATCATACCTCCGTGGCAGATGGCACATGCATGTGTGAAGCGTAATAGGGTAAAAATATATTTTGGTATGATGTTGTGTACGTTTAGTCATGATCAGTAGCTGTTGCGGTTAGTTATGAATTTAATATCAGTTCAAACAGGAACCTTCAGCTTCCAGGAAGACACCTGTCCAATTGTTCACAACTAACTAATAATTTTTAATTCCCCACTTCTGTGCAATTTTTTTAAATGTCATCTTTCTGTGATTCTGCTTTGTTCCTGCTCTACTAATTTCTTTTTTGAATGTAGAAGTTCATTATTCTTCCTGGTTTCTTCTTTTGTTATTGTTTATGGAGAACGCTGACATTCAAGAATTGATCTTCATAATGTGGATATGGGATGAGTTAATGGTATATTATTACAGCAGTGAATTGATGTGCCCAGTAATTGACAGTTGAAGCTGTGAAAAGTATCTTTACAGTTCTTTTCTTTTAATCCACCCAAACAAGCAGTAACACCCTAATATTTTTGTATCGTTTTGTATATTTGGGGCACAGCTGAGGTTAATTTCGCTCTTAGCATGTTCAGCAATTTTGCAAGCAAGTTCTTAGATTGCTAATTGTATCTGTAATCAAACTGGCCAATGATGTCTCCTAATTGAATTTTGTAAAGTAGTGAGGAACAAAATAAATGCAGAAGGAAGTAAAACATTCATAATCGCAATTGTTAATTGGAAAGTTATGCCTTTACATGTATGTGTGGGGGAAATGACATCTAAAAATAGATTTCAGTGTTGCTCAACTAGCACCACTCACCTCTGCCCTGGAAGGAAAGGGAACTCAGGAATTTACATACCCTAACAATGGCTTGGCTGGTAGAGTGAGAGCTATTAAGTATACAATTATAGCAACTGCTTGCTGATACTTTCTATTATTTAAACAATTTTAATTTGAAATCTCTATTATGCTATAAAATTGTGTTTCTGAAATACAGGAAATGCCACAAATAGGGGAGTAACTGATTCAAGTTCCTAATACCTATTTTCTAACCTAATTTCAGATGAGTACTAGTTGATTTTTGGTTTTAACATTTTACTCCAGTATACTTTATGCACAATATGACAACTTTAAATAGCCTTAGAGTGTTCAGGTAATAGTAGCTCAAACTACTTTTAAATACTAAAGCCTCAGAGTATTCAGTTAACAGCAGCTCAAACTGTTGCACAGTCTCCTGGCTAGCAGCAGCAATAAAAGGCCACAGGCACAAGATAAATTCATGCATTTAATGTACCACTGGTATTCACAGTCTGTAAAATTTGCAGTCTGAATTCTGTGTCTAAGTTTCTGCTGCTGCATCTGTCCACAGCCTTCCGTATTTTAATAAGCTGAAACAGCTCTTGTATCCAATTTTCTGTGTAAGCCGTGGCATAAATGGCAAGGTATCTGCATGATGCAGGAAGTATTCATACAGATGCACTCTGGATAAAGGTTTAAAATGGAGGGATCTATACTACCTTTATAGTTCTAATTAATGGGGTGTAAGTAATTGGTTATTAATTTGAGGTGTCAGAAACCTACGCTTAAATGGTGTCCAAGAGGACTTGAATCTCAGGTGATCTGTATTTTAGGACAGTAGCGCTCACCCTGTGGCAGTCTTTTGGTCATTCAGATGGATTACGTTTAATTGTAATGTAAATTGTAACCTTGTAACGTTAAATTGTAATGTTTAATTGCTGTTGGAAAACTCGGTATATATTTAAATATAGCACTCAAAATCTTTTCCAAAGGTTCTTATTCCCTTATTCCTCTTTCTTTCATGCTTGGTAGTCATATTCACTTCAGGATGTAGATCTTGCTCACACAAAGTAGTTAACAGGTTATCGGTGTCAGTGAGTCAGCATCCGCTCGATGGGATATTCAGCCAATTACTCCTCGCTCACGCACAGAGGTGTGGGTGTTGGGTGCTACCACCGTTCCACACACGCCCATGCTCCCTGTAAGACACGGCGCCGTGTTTCTTAAGTACCGAGCAAATAAACTTAGGTATGTCCCTCCCAAAAGTACTTCAGTGTCTAATAAAAATTATAAACGACACATGGGCGTGATGAAGTAGAGGAGGGAAAAGGTGTTAATGTGATAAAGGGCAGTGGGGAAAAAGAGCTGAGGCTACCAGTTAATCGTACAAGTTAATCACCAATTTAATTTAGATGAAATAGTTTAGATAGTACTATGTGTTCTTGTGAAGTGTAGTGTGGGTGGGTAACTGCTTCACATTTTTAATTACAAATCTTATTACCGATTGAATAAGTATATTCAGTCTCTTAAGTATTCCTGTTCTCTTAGTCATTTGTTTCCCAAATTTTTCGCTTTCCTCTTCTTTCCTATCATCAGTCTCTCTTGGGCTGCTGTGGAAGGAGGCTGAGGTATGAGCACGTTTGCTGTGGCTAACAATAATAGGCCTCAGAAAGTTCTGACCGTCTCGATCTGTCACTGCCTGCCTGGGATACATGTGCTGATGGGAACTTTTAAGAATGGAGGGGAAAAAAAAGGTGAAAAGGATGAGGGTGACATGGGCACCAGTCTTAAATAGTTTTCTCATGGATTTGCAACCCCTCTTGTTATCCTGAGTGCTCTTGCCAAATTGTTTGTGGTGCTAATTGACCTCCTGATGTGAGGTAGGTACATCCAGTCCTCTGAAGTTGGCAGTTCTGTAGCTGGTTCTGAAATAGTTGAAGCTTGGATAGGAGTTATCATAACTTACAAGGAATTTTTTTTTTTTTTTTGCTTTTTCTTTTTAATTCCTAGATTGTGTCAAGTTGAATTCTTTGTGTTACTATTAGCAGTAAAGCTTCCTTAGGTTTAACTAGGCTAACTGATATAGCATGCAAGGTTACTTGCTTTCAGCCAGTGAGCTAGCACAAATGTCACTTCCAGAAGTGACTTGGTAAAGAATTCTGATGGTGCATGGGATGCCACTGTAGCTGTTCTGAGACCTGCTGGTTTGGTGGTCACTAGGCATGGTCTGTGAGACCAAGGCCCCAGAAGCTTTGTCATCTTGATCGATGACAAAGGTGGTTTTCTGTTGTGCATGGTTTGTTTCTCGGCTTTCTTTCCTTCTTTCCTTTGTTTTTTTTTTAGTTCAGATTCTACTATATTGTGTACTACAAAGACAAGAAATAAATTGAGAAAATTGATCAGTAAACCTGTTTATTTTGTGTAAAAAGGCCTATATTAAATGAATACAATGTTTAAGGATGTCAGGCATATTATTATTCTTGATACTTTGTTTTAAAACCTTGCAAAAAATCAGTAATATTAAGTTTCGAATATAAAATCACAGCATTGTGTCTCTGCTTTCTACTTCTTAATTTCTGGCCTTGTGTCTGGTTATTTGAGCTAACACAATAGCATCACAGTACCAAAATCAGTAAAGCCTAAGCAGAATTGCTAACAGTATATAGGAGCAATTTAATCCTCCTCACATTTAGTGAAGCACAACCTTGGTTTACAGAAAGTAATAATTCACAAGTCTGTGAACACTGGCTCTTCTTTGGTGAATGTATTTGTCTCCTCCAGTAAATTAGTAGTCATTTCCAATTAAATAGTGATTTCTCTAATTTCATTTCTGTCCATCGATACAAAACATCTTAGTTCTGTAAAGGGATGTTCCTGATATTTTTATGTTCATTGAAGGAAAGGATATTGGAATTGCTGAGACATGAAGCATTGTGTATCATGAATTCATGAATGATTGAATCAATCCATGATAATTCAGCTGCTTTAGTAAGATTTGAGAAAGGGTATCTTGGATAGCAACAACATCAACTAGATAATTTTGCTGGAACGGAGGCGAGGAAACATGCATCTCCACTGTTTACGAAAAGCAGGGAATCTTAATTTTCTCCACTGGAAATGTTTCCAGATAAGCTAGCTGACCATCCTATTGTACATATTGACATGGACCTTAACTCAAAGTAACTTTTGACTTTGATGTTGGATCTAATGTTGAAATTGGCCCTGTTGTGGTAGTGTTAGTGGGTTGGACTGCATGACCTGGAAAGGACCCTTCTGGCCTCTGTTATTCTGCAATTCTAACAACTCGGGGAAGTGGAAAATAGTGCTGTATCTCGCTTCTGTTAGGGGGAATATTGGGTTTAAATGTTATTAAGTCACAATATGCCTACCGATCTTCAACAGCTAGGCCTTTTGTTGGTGTCGTAGATATAACTGTTTATGCCTAACAGCAATGTTATATTTAGTTCTTAGAGGAACTTCTCAGAGCATACCTATGAGACTTATGCTTTGAGAAACAGGCATCTTGATGCATAAAAGATTCCTTGCGGTTATGAGGGTTGAAAAACTCTTCCTATCTGGTGCATGTGTGTTATAGCAGTTTTTCACTGCTGAGATTAAACTCAGCTACAGTCGTTATTTCAGCACTAATTGCACTACTGTAAAGGGGGATTTTGAACCCCTGGCAATTTTTCTAAATCTAGGTATGTTTATTTTGTTGCAAAACCACACTGTGCACTCAGAGAACTTACACAATGAGGGTTTTTGCATCTATATCTACAGAGGTAAGAGAAATAATTTGAAAATTGTGGGGTTTTTTGTTGTTGTTTGTTTATTTGGTTTTTAAATTGAGGCCAAATTTCCAATTTTCATTTCTGCCTTGGAAAGCAGTTTGGAGACCCTTTGTTGACTAGCTTCCCTAAGAGAAAGCAATCAACATCAAAACTCAGCAGATCCGATTTGTCTGCATACTTGCAGGTATGAATGTGTTTCCTTAACCATCTTGTCCAGAAGTGCTGTTATGGTATTGTAAGTAATGAACGAGGTTTCATTATGCTAGGTGCTAGGCATTTCATTCTGTTTTAAGATAATTAAAAATATCTCTTATAGAACTGTAGTTGCCCTGGCAAAACAAATGCTAATATTAAAATGTAAATCATACAGCAATTCAGCCAGTCAGGGAGCTATAAAAGTTCCTCTTCTGTTCCATTGCTGTTGATAAGCATACCCACATCCCTTGGCAGAACACTTCCCAAAGGTATGTCCCCTGCAGTACATCAACAGTGTTGCCAAATGCAGGTTATTTTGGGGCATGCTGGAAGCAAATGCGAATCTTAGTGTACCTACTGGGAACGTGCCATCAGCTGTCCTCTTCCTGTGTTGAAGGATTCTGGCTGTCAACAGCTGTGACACCGTTGGTACTAGGAGGTTACAAGTCCTCAAGCAGGTCAGTCTCTTGCCACTTAAGGCAGTGTATCATAATTAACACTGTAGACTCCTACACCCAAGAAATATAGCGCAGCTCCTGGAGCTTGTCAGGTTTTTGTCAATGAGACAATCTGCTCAGCAAGGTTGTTTCTTCACTTCAGTCCGAATGTCTGGCTTTGGTTCAAACACCGAAGTAACGAGAAACAGTGAGACTGACGTTTACTTCCAGGAAAAACATGATACACTTTTTTTCTTGAGAATAGTTTCTGAGCCCTTTGTGTCTCCCTGGTCCTCCCTTCCTCTCGCCACTCCCTGTTCCCAAGTATAGGAGTCTGAGATTAACTAAACTGTGGCCTACAGACATTCCTGCTACAAGTGTGAAATGTCTGTCTGTTTGATGTCAAAAGGTACACTGTGTAGAGATAAATGTTTTGCCAGCTATGTTTATCTTGTATTTCCTCAGTCAAATCATATGTTGTTCTTTTTTCAAATCTAGCTCACTATAAGACACAAATTTCACACCTATCTGGCAAGTTGTGATTGAGTAAGAATCGTGCCAGTAACCACTGATAGCAGAACTTCTTTATTATTGATGTATGTGAAATAGTTGTGTGCATCTCTATATACTCTTCTGATACTTACTAAAAATATTCTGCTGGTTTTAATCTGACTCGACGCAGTCAGTAAATCATGAAAACTACCCTTCTCTGGTACTTCTGAACGTAATATAGTCAAGTCCTAGTAATGATCTAGAAATGTTTTTTTTGTTTGTTTGTTTGTTTGTTTTTTCCTCTGAGGTTATCATGACTGGTATAGGGAAGCTTAGTGTAGTAAAGCATGAAAGTTACCAGACTTTTATTTTTTTTTCCTATTACTTGGTTATCAGTATCCTTGTGTGGGCAAAACCTGCTTCATTGAGGACAGTGATATTAATTGTGCATAGAGTTGCACTTCCTTGGTCTCCTTTGGAACCCCTAATCTTCCTGGTCCCTGTTCCAAAGAAAAACAGTACAACCTCATTGCCCTAAAAGTGTTCCTATTTTACAATATGGATTTTAGTGTTGGAGTGTGGGATTTATCTGCTCAGTTTCTGTGCTATGGATAATCTTGATAATATGAAATCTTTTTAGCTAAATGTACTGTCTTTGTCATTGAACGTGAATGGATATTTAAGGACAAGCATAGATAATCCTGCTTGTGCGATACTCTCCTGGAATTATTGAAAGAAATAATTCGTTGTTTTTACTGTTTTGACTATTTTAAATGGAGGATGATTGCCATGGGCTGAAAGGCTGCCTGAAATGTTTCTGAAGCAAGCAATTAAGACATTTCTTTTCAACCCTGCCTTAGATGAAGAGTGTAAACATTGTGATTACCTCCCTCCTCCCCCTCTTTTCTTTGCTCCCAACAAGTTTGAGAAAGTAGAAACTGCTTAGGAGTTATTCATTGTCATTCGGCTGACTCCAAAGTATAACCCTATTTCCTGATCCATTGTGTGCAAGTTTGCCACTGGTGTTCTGGGTACATCAATATCCCTATGAAGTCTTCCAATAAGCAATTCAAAGAATACTGCAGATTTGAGTTGAAATGTATTTGTGTGGGAGTTGCAGTAAGAAAGAAGTGTATTGAGACAGCTGCAGGCCTCGCTTGACTAAAACCAGTGGCAAGCTGGAACTGAGAGAGATGTGAGCAGCATGCAGGACACAGTGTGGTGATGAGAAGAGCTGCACTGGAGCAGACCAGCAGTCCATCTGGCAAGCATTTTCTAACAGTGCTTGGGTTATTATACACAAGGAAGGGTAGGAAAAGGATGAACACACCCTTGTGTGCTGCTGTTGACCCAGTAGAGGTACGCTGGTGGCTCTGGTAAGAGCTGTTGAAGAGTTCAGCCCTAAAACCCGGAGAGGTTTGGGGATGGGGAAGCCAGGAGAGCCCTTGCAAGTGGTCAGGCTTTTGGAGCTCCCCGGTCTGCGTGTCGCAAGCCCGCACTGTGCCGGGTACGGCCGCGCGCTGCACCCCGAGGCAGCTCCCTCCCCGCCTGGGGTGAAGCAGGGCCGGAGCCGAGACACTGGGGGAGCTTTAAATGGGTTGTCGGGTTATTAGTTGATTTATGTTGTGTTTTGTTGTTTGTCTTAATGCCATGCTTCTTTTCAGAGAAGCTTAGAAATACATGATAGTTTCCTCAGGTACTCTCCTGATACTTCAAGCATAGTGCTAGGACTCACGCAGTGACTTTTTGGTTGGAGGAACCTGAGAAATATTGAGACTCGTTATGCTGTGGTTGATACCAGAGGAGGGTTAAATAAAATTTCACTAGGTATTTTTACCATAAGGTAATTTATCACTAATCATCCAAAGCACCTGTTAGCATTATCTGCAAAATAAGTAGGAAAGTGACTTTCTGAGCTAGTTGAGATCCTGGTGCATGGTTACCCCAGGCTCCTCAGAATACCCTCTTCTGCTTTCATTGTGAGTTGGTTGCACTTTTCTGTAAACTGGACCTGGCAATGTGACTGTGAAAGCCTAGAGTGTTCCTGCTTCTAGACTCATCAGCACTTACAGTTGTAGTTATGGCATGCTCGTGGCCATTTTCTTCTGATGCAGGCTGAAGTTTACCTGATTTAGTTAGTTTCAAGTGACATCAAGGAAACATTGATTGCAGTGAATTCTTTGTTCATGTCTAATTCTGTAACTGCTGTGTTTGTTCAGTTTATAGTTTCTTCATCTTTTTTTTTAAAAAAAAAAAGACCTGAAATACTCTGGTGTTGGTGTGTGTTCCTCCTGCCATGCGTGCACATCCCTATTCCTGTATTATCTTCTCTGGACAGTTGGAATCGGATGGGTTCCTTGTGCTTGGTTGTGAAGTCTGCAAACGTTTCATGACTTGGTAATGACTCCCTACCACTGGAATTTATTGTCCTGGGCATTTCAAGAGAGGCAGCCTAACAGGTGTCAGGAAATGATGCAAGAGTAATCTCCTTTTGTTTATTGTTTCTGTGATGATTATGGAGCTAGTTATTTCTTTGATCATTTTTCTAGTCTGAATGCTCTGCCTGCGAAGTCTTGACATTCTGCCTCTTTCTTTTCAGAGGCACAATCACCCGACGGTCTTACTGTCAGATCCAGCCCTACACTACTGTTTTCTCTGGGTTAATCCTGTTTATCTTAGTAGAGCTATTGCAGACCTGCATTTCTTCCATTTGAGAGCTTTGTGTACAGTGCCTCTAAATAGGTTTTGCGAAGATCAGTTTTTCAGTAGGAGCAAAGCATTATGAAAAGGAAAGAAACGTGCAGTTGTGACAGTTTGACATAGACTCTCTTCTAAGATCCCAGGTTTCAGAATCTGTTTTGATCCTTGCTGTCTTTCTTGATCTTTTTAATTGTCTTGAGTGCTGCCGTTACGTATTTCTGATGCTGGCTAAACTGATAGACACTTTTTTTTTTTTCATCAGGAAACTCAATAGACTTGAGGCTTTAATATTACTTTCACCTATATTGCTTTTTTCCTTTGCTATTTGCATATCCTGGTTGTCTTTCTGTTGAGAGTAAATGAATATATTCATCGAGTATAGCACACGGGAATCCATTTGGCATGAATGCACTAAATGGCACCAATGACTGTGGAGTGAGGAACAGAGCAAGTAACTTGTGAAAGCTGGTTACAGCACAATCTTCTTGGGTTGATCCTGTTTGTAACGAGTATATCATCCTGTGATTGTGCTGCTGCTTACTTCTTACTCCAGACAACATAACTTTAATTCCTCCTGGAACAATTTTAATTTTAAATCTGTTTTAGGATTTTTTGGGTACACGTTTATGATGCTTTTTGTGATGGGCTGATTCTACTTTTCATTGGAAATACATAAACTGTAGTTCCATTTATGGGTAAATCCCTTGAATGAAGCTACTACTTCTGCTCCCCCCGGTTTATTTTTTTTCTAGGTAATTTGACAGATTAATCTTTACCTGACTCAACTCCTTAGCTGTACGTGACTTCACGTTCAGTTAGATGATCTATCTGTTCATACTGATATTTAATCCCTCTGAAGATATGTTCTACTTCGATCTGTATTTGTAGGCCAAATTTATCCTTTGCATAGGTCAAGCCAATAATTTTGAATGTGTTCAGTTGAATTTTCTGAATGTATTTTGCTTGTTTATAATTGTTCTACTTCAGTGAAGATAGCATTAGTTATCTGCTATGCCTTATTAAATGTGTTTCAACGTTCTAAAAAAAAATTTCTAAAGTTAATTGTATGGGAGAAGTGTGGACTTCTCATTTCCATTGATTTCTGATTTATTTTCCTAACTTGCTTCAGAATTGTATGCAAAAGATGTCTAATTTAAGGTATTTAATAAATACAGCAGTTAAATGTAGAGTAGAAATGAAATAACTTTGTAGACAGAATACTATAAAGTCAAAATTAAAGTAGAAAAATGCAATGATATTCTCTACTTTATATTAAACAAAATAGTTCCCCCCCAAAGTTTATATGTATTTTTACAGTTTTGAGAAAGTCTTTCAAGTTCTCGGAACTATTAGTAGTACTATAGTAGATTCTGAACTGCTGTAGTAGTACTATAGTAGCCTCTGAATTACAATACAACAAGGTATCAGTTTGTGCTTATCTATTACGGTTAGGTGTGACTAAAATTTTTGTACCTTTGTTTTAAACAGAATGTTGGCTTTGAAAGCTCAGGGAAGAAGCAGCAGGGAGAAGAAAGTAACACAGTGGTAAGTACTGTATTTTTCCTTTACACTGCACGAAATATTAAAACGTAGATCCTGTTCTTTAGTCATATGTGATAATAATCACCTCCAAAGCACTCGAATTTTGCTCTATATGAGCTCTTGTTCTGAATTAAGATTTATGTTTGTTACAAATATTTGTTGAAGAAGCAAGTGAATGATAGGTATTTACATGCAATTGTGTGTGTGTGTATAGAAAAGGGAATATATAGGAAACTAAGTTGCAGGACAGTGACAGTCTGTTTTGAAGGTTAAAGTCCATTATTAAATGGTTTGTGGAGCTTTAGCATTTTATACTGCTTTTAAAAAGAAATTTATTTAGTTCTTAGGAAAGATGAGCACATTTCCAAAAAAAAAATTTTGGATAAAGAAACGCTTGAAAAAATGCTTTGTGTACTTCTTGGGCCTGTTACCATCCATTTTTCTGGTTTGCACAGGAGAACATTGTATCATATCATTTCTCTCTTCTTGGTATATTAACATTATTCAGCTAGAGATCATACTTGAGAGCATCAAAACTAAGTCAAATATAGTTCAATTTTCTGTTCAAAGCTCTGGAAAAGAAACACATGTTCAGAATCAGCTTTTTTTCTTGTTAAAATGATGCCAGTGCGGATGGCACTAAGTTGATTTTTGCCTCATATTGTAAGGGCTGTAGATGCAAGTATTTCGTGTGAATAAAAAGAATACCCAACATAATACTTTGTCTTCAGAACTTCTGTATGAATTTCTGTGGAGTGCTGCCTCCCCCTCCCCCAAACCAACTGTATGAAAAAACAACCTCCCCCCACCTCCTCCACCAACATACGACAGCAGCTTCCATCTGCTTTGGTTTTATTAATAGTGCTGCTCAGATTGTGGAAATGTGAATAAATATTGACACTTCAGTGACTGTTATTGTGGGACTTATTATAAAATACTGGTTTTAAACATACGAAATCTGAATATTATCTGTCATTGCTACAAACTATGCATAACTTAAGGAGATAGAAGCATGTGCACAATCTCATTTTTTCCTGCTTTTTGTGTAGTCTACAATGCTGTAGGCTTTCTGTGCTTCAACGTTCTCTGCTGAGCTAAGAAACTGCTGTTGCTGCTCTGCCTCAGCTGTGCTTACCACTCCATAAGGATTGCTGCTTCCTATGGGCAAATGACTTGCAGTGCCTCTTCCCTTTTCCTTCCCATATGCCGTTTCATCTCTTTTGACTGTTGTTAGAAATGGAGGAATTAAGACAGCATCTCTTCCTCTCTGCTTGAATAGATGTTGACAGTATGTGATACACAGCATTTACTCGTACAGTAGATCCGGACATAATCCCTCAAAGGACTAAACCAGAAGCATAAGCGGTTTAATACAGTTTTATGCCTCTTCCAGCAGGCTTACCATCCCTTAGTCTGGTTGCTCTGTGTATTTAATTTTCATTGTTTTCTTTGTATAGAAAGTCAGGAACTTGTCCTGTTTGTTTCTGTGGTTCTTTTCCACATTAACAATGAAGGAGAATTGAGTTATTTAATGTAGTAATTAGTGGATTTTGAAAGCAAAGTGGTTCTGAGGTGTCTTGGTACAGCTAGCTGTATCTGTGATTACTAACTGTATAGTACAGCAGTAGCTGTACAGTTGCTGTGTTTATTTGCACCCCACGTTTAAACAAAATGGGAGATGGTGGCTAATGAGGGTTGGAGTTCTCCTTAGTATCCTATTGGGATAAATGAGACATTTCCTATTTCTACATATATACATTATAAATTCAAGAACATGCATTCAAAAACAAGAATATACATTCAGGAACCAAACATGTCTATTCCATATTGCAAACAGCTAAAGAATTCCTTTACAAACCTCAGTATTGAAACATTGATATCATGGCTTTTAAAAAAAGCTAGGGTTTTTTAATATTTCGGAAAGGTGTGAGGTGCTACAGTTTCCTTCATCCTTTAGGTTGTGATAGTAGGTATCCTTGAATTTGTATAGCTTTTTTTGATTTGAGGGGGAAACGGATGAAACTCAAGCACAGTGGTTTTTAAAATCAATTTAGTCCTCTTAATGTTCTTAGTAACACTACAAATACTTACCCAAAGAATACGCAATCAAGTCAAACGTCAGAAATGAAACTTGGGTCTATTGCTAATTTCAGCAACATTGTTAGTGGCATACAATTAGAGACCATTCTTCAGATGAAAAACTTGGATAGTTTGAATGTTCAGATGGAAGTCAGTTTCTAGGGCTGGCACGGGAAAAATGCAAAATGAAATATGTGAAAAGTTGAAACTATCTGGGGTATAAGATCTCATATACTTTTCAGGTGACAGCAATTTGACCGCACAAATGCAATAAGCATTCTATGTACTCATCTGCTTAATGTGTAGAGTTAATACAAAAAGTCAAAATTACAATTGTTTGGGTACCTGAACATATTTTAATTTAGTTTTTACTGTAAACTTAACTTATAATTTTCCTCGATCTGTTTTTTTTAAGTGTGTTTCTGTAATGCACTTGCCTTAAATTACAGGTCCGTACTCCTGTGTACCTGTGCTTTACTGATGCCTTGGTCTAGGAATATAAGAGTACTCAATATTACTCAGTTAACGGCTGTGCTCAAAGTAGAATACCTTCTTCTTATGCAAGTATTTGCCAAAAGTTTTCTTGCTTCTTTTCTCCATTTAAAAATAATACTTTGTTTTATTTTTGATAAAGTTGATCTTTTTTTGTCATCATTAAGCTTTTGGCATAAATAGGCCAAATACTGACTGCTTTGTTATATTACCNTTTTTTTTTTTTACATTTATAATTAAAAAGAAATAAACTCCTTAGGTTTGTTTTAGTGTAGTTGCTTTAGATAATTTTTTTTAAGCTGGAAAAGAACTGTTGGAGCAAATACTTGGTTAGGTAGTCTCTAGTTTCAAAAAAGCAAGAGAGTGCTGATGTTGAACCAAGAAAACACTACTGATACCATCAGCACCATTGTAAATAAGTAAAGAGGTTTTATAAAGTAGATTGATCAAGAACTTCAAATATTAACTATGTAAAGGATTTCTGAATATTGTAAAACAAAAATAGTAAATTGAAGTCTAGTTAGAATTTACTCCATAAAATAAAAGAAACAGAAGATTTCAGCACATATCTGCAGAATTCACATTTGGCATTGATCTTCTAGGAGTTGCCTGGAATTCCTGCTGCCCTGCCCCTTGGAGTTGGATGTGCATTTTTTGTTGTGCTTTGTGGGTTTTATTTTGTATGTTGTTGGTTTTGTTTGTTTTTTAAAACATATATAGACATTGAGAACTTGGAAAGTAGTTCACCTCAAGAGAAGCTTTGAGTTTTGTTACCAGCTTCTGTATTTCAGCAAGTTAGCCAGAGTGTCACTGATTTAGTTTGTATCCTAGCAGCTGTTGAACCAGTAACCACAAAACTGATTTCTGCCCTCTGTTCCTTTATTTTCTTAAAAAAAAAAAAAAAAAAAATCCCTCATTTTTACATTTAACAAGTGGTTGTTATTATACTGTACTTACTAACATGTTCCTCCTCCTGTTGTTACCATTCACCATTGTTGTTTCATGAGTAATGCCTTTTATTTCATTTGCTCTGAATGCTGTATGTGAGCAAGTACAATGTGTTTTTGGTGTTCCTGCCTTTGTGGGGGCATGCAGCCGTGAATGTAGTGGAACATTGTTTTCATGTCAGGAGCAGGGAGACTCAGATTATATAGTTCACGTTAAAATGGTGAAATGGTTCCAAAGAACCCTTTCCATAAGTCTCTTGTTTCCTATTGCTCGTTCTCCCCGACTGCAGCACTTTGGTTCATTGGTTTGTACCGATCTGACTGTTTGCCAGTTTTATTCAATGAAACAAATGATGTAACCAATCTGATTTAAAATTATATATATATACATTTTTTTCTAGAAGAGACAGAAATAGCTTGGATGGGAGGCAGGGGGGAGTGAAGGTACCTTAACTTGGCATTGTCACCAAAAGGGGTTTTGAAACCACAGCCAGAGAATGCCAATGGCATTTAACAACAGGCAGCCTCCTCACAGTACACCCTTTCTTTTGATGTTTCAGTTTCTTGTCAGAGTCCATCAGGTCTGAGAGCCGCGCTTTCCTCTTGCAAAGAGAAGCAGAAGGGTTGCTGTGAAGCAGACTTGCTCTCTGTCGCACTTGAATCTTGCTCTCCCTTCCTGAGAGCAGGGGGTGCTGGGGGGGATGCCTGAGCCAACCCCTAGCTCTTTGCTTGCCTCTAAGAGCTGGGGACGTTCTGAGTTCCTTAAGGTACTAAGATGTTTACAGTTTCCCCAAATTCGTGAGGACTAGTGCTGTCGTTGGCTTGAAGAGGTTCGTTTGAATTGTGCTGGGAGTTGTCACAATAGAGCCTCTTTTAACATCAAGCCAAACAGCCTGTCTCTGGGCATGTGTTGTGGTGCGTGTTGCTGCCTTAGGAAAAGGAAAGCCTGTAACGTTTCTAAAGACAGACCAACGCGCGTTTTTGTTGCCAGTACAGGAAGCTTCGTTTCTTACTAATTTGTTAATGTAGAAGTGATTAATTTTATTTTGTTTAATGGAGTAAACAGGATTCATTAAAAAAAAAAAGCCATAATTCTTTTCTTCACAATTCTGTTTCAGCAGTGATTTGCTGGGGCTCCTGTCAGTTGTTCAGATGAGCCACCCTGCGTGTGTCAGGCTGCCGTGCATGCTGTCGCTGCCTGCCCCCCACTCTTCCCCTTTCCTGTGTTTACACATCCTCCGCTCCATGCTTCTGCGCCCATTTGCAGATAATGGAGTGGGCTAGAAGGAACCTGACCAGATATTTTTGTGCTGAGCTGTTCTTGCCTTTCTGTGTAAACATCTGAGGCTGGTTTCATTTTCAGCTGTGCTGCTGATGTAACTGCTAAACACCCTTTCGAAAGGCTTGGAGGGTGGTGGTGGGGGGAAGCGCTTTCACCAGCTTAGAGCATGAGCGGTCACATCCTGTTAGCATCAGATAGGAAATTTAGGTGACTAGTGGTACAATGAAACTATTGCTTTTAAAGCAAATTAGCAGAGATTAGGAACAAAATTGCTATGAATTTAGACTGTACTTGTAACAAGCATGAGTTCAGAATTCTCAAAGCAGTGTGATACCTGTGTGTGTGTGTGTGTGTATTTTTAAATGTTTATCAAAACACAGCTAGACGTGTTTAAACAAAAATGCCCCGTGGTGTGCGGGTGCTGTTGGGCTGCCAGGTACTTGGCTGACGGGCGTGTGCAGGGAATCACCGAAGAGTTCCAGGAAAGACTGGTGTTTCGCTGGGTGACACGCTCTTGTCTCAGTTACTAGCTTGTGGTGTGTATCCAAGCCTGCTGTCGGTCTCGCTTTCTTTCATTGATTGTGGTCTTTCAGACTGATGTGTTGCTTTTCTGCTTCCATTGATTTTATTCTGTTCAATGTGTAAATGGTGAGACATCTTCATTCAGCCCTCTGCTGTTATGGTGTAGATTTGCTAGAATTACAGCATTTGCTTTGCCCTGGGTTCTCCAGTAATCTTGTCAGTAATCTTGGATATTTTATTAATTACACCGTATTCTCCAGTTGTTACTTCACTGTTTATTAGCAAGTGTCACCACTGACATTCAGTCTCTGGTTAACAAGGTTGATGAGATTTAAAGACTACTTATTTCAGACAGTCTTCAAAGTCTTACGTGCACTGCAAGTGCGTGGAAGCTTTTCAGTGGTAGATGCTATTAAAATGTGATTTGACTTTATAATTTACTTTGGTTGCTCTAGTGTTTGCATCACAAACTTAAATGCTGTTTTGATAGCACCTTTCTTAATTTTATTGATTCAAATATAATGGGAAGGTAAAATAAGTTAAATGATTTTTTTTGAAACTGCTGACCAGCTGAAACTAGTTGCTGGCTTTGTTAGATTTTGTTGCTTTGTGATAGTATGCTTCAAGGGTAACAAGCCGAACTATCTTCTGGATATACATTACTGGGGGGAGTTACAGCTTCGCACTTTAAATTCAAAACACTGATACACTTAGCTGTGTTAATTTCATAGTATAATAAACCATTAGAAAAAGAGAAACTATTAAGCTTTGTTCCTTTTTTTTTTTTTTAATGCAGTAAGTACATGCAAAAGTAGTTGGAACACAAATGAGTAAAGTTCTATGCCAAATAAGATGAGCAACAGCAACTTAGGGTTTTTTATTATTTAATTATTTAAAGAAACAGAATTGTTCTCTGTATTCAGTTTGGGCATGGCTTCAAAACCAAAAAGGAGTTTTTAGTTCTGGCAATCGATTTTTGCATTTTCAGACACAACTTATTAAAAAAGAGATATAAAATACCGTCTTTTGGGTTTTGGTTATTTTAGCAGTCCCCTAGAAAGGCCAACATTGCAAACTTTAAGTTATGTTTTTTGAGGAAAAAGATTGCAGAAGTGATCAAGAATTGATTGTTCTATGCCTGTGTGCCTAGCATGCTGTTCCATTTTTTAAACTCAGTTATAATATATGATAGTTTCTTCAGACTGTTTGCTTGGGAAGCAGGGTTCTTTGCTAAAGAAATCCTATGCATCTTTTAAATTGCTCCTATCAGTAACCTATTCTACATTTTTTTTCCAAATGCCATTGAACAACTTTTAATGTAGCAAAATTTTTGCCAATAAAATTAGATGTATGAATAGTTTACCAATTTAAGCATATTCAATGAAAGGATGGTTTACATGTTTTTTGTTGATGCAACACGGGGTGTAGTCTGTAAGTCTTATTTTCAGAGATACTTAGCTGGCTAAGGCTTGCCAGGTAGCACTGGGAAACAGTGAAATAACGATGGTGAGGGAAAGGTAGATTTATTTACAAATGAATGAGACTCAGGCCAACCTTTGTTTTAACTTGTACTTCTACATCTTTTCCTAAGTGCTGGCTATCTTGCAAGTTTAGTTGCATATCTAGAGTTTTTGCAATCATGCTGTAATAATAAATATAGATACATTTTCAAAATACAGTACATGCTGTTTGAAAGATATGTCTCCAAGAATATATTGTTGTGGGAAATATGAAAGATTATATTGCCCCCGTCACCAAGAAAAAAGTAGAACTGAACTGAAAACTTTAAAACATTAAGAATTTAGATACAGATTTATCTATAGTTTAAAACTATGTAGGCAACCTACAAATAGCAATGAAACTTTAGTCAAAGAACTTCATTGTAAAATTTTGCTGAATGGTTCCTTGTACAGCAGGATCTGTAGAAAGAGAAATGTTAGGCCATATAATTCTATATGTTAGGATAATTGTTGGAAGTGTGATTCTTTTTTTCCTTTTCCTCCTTCCTCCCAGTAAAATCTTCTATCTATGCAAAGCTTTTAAACATAGACTGTCTTTATATGCCTGCACAGCTAGTATAGCTTCATGTGTTGTTTCTGTGCTGTATTTCATTTACATCAGTACAATGTTAAGTTTGTCTGTTAGTAGATTTTTTTGTTTGTTGCAGTGGAGGGTTGATAGCTATAACTAAATCATAGGCTGGTAATGGATGCTTCTTGTGTTGTTTGAGCAGTTGGGGGGTGGGAACATGTTGCTGGATGTAGAGAACCGTCAATTTCAAAATTAAAGAGTTTTTTTAAAACCTTTTTTTAATGCAATGTTTTGCCGTTGTTGAATGAGAAGGGGACACCCTTTGATCTGTTTGGCTTTGCTCATCTCTTCTGCACCTTGAAAGTGGTCTAAGTCATTCACAGTCTCAAGCTGGATAGAGTATATGAACTGATATCTATCTAGATATATAGATATAAAGCAGAAAAAATAAGATGAAGATTTGGCATATGTTATAGTAAATAAGTCATGTACAGTTTCATAGCAAAACATCTTTAAGTTCTGTTCTCTTAATCCTTCTGGTTATGATCATACTGGTTAAGCACTCCCATTTTTTTTTCACTTATATCAGAAGATGCTTTATTTGTCTCGCAAATTTGAGACTTGATAGAATAATTAGCCTTTGCCACCACTGAAGCCCTAGAGGAAAACCTGTCTGCGTAGTCATCGTTACCGTCAGGATATAGACGGGTAAACAGATCATTTTTCTTTGTCCCAGTCTGTGTAGTTATTGTGGAACTTGTTTCCTATCTAATCTGAGGGATGATAGAGGGATGTTTTTTTCCTCCTGCTCCCTCGTGAAGTAAAATAACTGTACCAAGACCCTAATTTTTTCCTCTGGCTGCTAACACTGAAGTTTAAGTTAACTGAAAAAGGGTATCTTATTTCTATGTTCATATGAACCATGTAGTTAACTCTTTATATTCTGTAAACCAAAACAAATTGTCAGAAGTTGAAATGACTGTATGAAGCAAAGTTATTGATGGCTGCAGCTAGTATGATATGGGCGTGCCTTTCCCTGTCAGACTTCTGGTAATCGGCTCATTTGTACAATCTCTGCTCCCAGTTCGTGCTGTTTGCAGAGCACGCGTTTCTTCTCTTTGTACTCCTGTTTGAAGAGACTGCTGTTGGTGCTTCTTTATGAAGTGTTATGTTTTTCCACAGCTCTGTAGATGTCCGAAATAATATGGAACAAAGTGAGACCACATATCTTTTTAGTTAAAGGCTTTTTTGTTTGTAAATGTTGGCACTGGATTTCCTCTTGTGTCCAAATTTGCAGCCGCGGGTGGCTGGAGGGTGTCACACTGGAGCCTGTTCCTGTGGGAGAAGCAGGAGGAGGTTACGCTGTTTCCTTTGCTGACTCTCATTCTGTGGGAATCCCCGGTAATGAATTTGCTGTCTCTGAACTATTTGCATTGGAACACAGCTACATATTTTTATTTTTAAATCACTTTTTACTTAAACAGCAGGGATGGGGGTTTTATTGAGTGTCAAGTGTTTTGCAGAATAATCAACGTTGTAACATAATCCTAGCAACGCTGAAGTGCTGTTAAAAAGGGAAGTCTTGACATCTCACCATTTAATCAAGAGTTTTCTTCCATCCTTTTTAATGGATGGTAGTATAATCTGTCTGTATCCAGCCTGAATGGTGAGTTGCACTTCTGTTTAATGAAAATACTAAAAAGCAGCAGCCCCCCAATCTGTTGTCATATAAATTAAACTCTGAAGCACTTGGCAAGCTGGCTGTTCATAGGAAAATCTAAGTGCATTACCTTTTCTCTTGTTTTAGCAAGAACAGGGGTTCTGCAGTCTGTGACTTCATACAGCATGGTGGCTAGGGTATTTTGCTATATTCCTATATTACTGTTGGCTAACCAAACTGTCTGTACATTAAAGTGCGGTCTGCTAAACACGTCTGAAAGACGTCTTTCACACTTGGAGAAGGAAGTTTTCTGTCATCAATCTAGAAGATAAAATATAATTTCTGCAGTTCCAAAAAGCAGACATTAAAGAAAAAAGCATGTTTTAATTTGGAGTGTTGGCAGTTTGATTGAGAAAACAAGTTTTCATTGCTGTTTTGGAAAACTGCACATTTTTAGACCACTTTCCTGAGGAAATGAAGCTTACACGATCATGTCTGTCTGTCTGTACATGTTGGTCCTTCCTGAAAAATTGAGCCTGTCATCTGATTTCAGCCAAACCTGAAAGTGAGGTCACATTTTGAAGATGACTGTTTCTGAAAATTGTTTGCTAATTAGAGGAAACCTAAACCTATGTTCCTGCTGAGAAGAAAAGAGACAGAACTTGGCTAGTGTACGTGGTCACTAATCAGCTAGCTAGTTTGTACAATTTAGATTTGCCATTTCCTGCTGAGTAGGAATATGTAGAAGCCATGGAGAGTAGAGGCACTGTTGTAGCAATGATGTAAGTTAAGAGGGAAAATCATTAGTTCCAGCGTTCACAGCAAGATGAGTTGAAGTTTTCCATACTGACTGAAATTGCAAAAAATTGAAGGAAATTCTTTATCTGAGCACTTAGAAACCTTTTCTTTTAAATAGATAGGTGGAACATTTGTTGGAAACCTTGCTGGCTGCTTGTGTAAAATTCTGTCTTTAAATGAGGGATTTGAAATTAAGGTACATTAATTTAATCTTACTCATCACCAAAAAAAAAAGTGTAGTTTTTCTATAGCTAACTTTTAATTCTCCGTGAAGGGTTGATTTAATTATCTTAAGCAAAAATAGGTTGTAAAAATGTGATTGAACTGCTTAGGAACTGCTGCTTCAAAATTCTCTGATTCTGTGTGATGTAGGGCTACGTTGGCAGGTGACAAGTTACAGGCTAAATTTTGGCTTCATCCATTGGTGTCTGTAGGTGTTTCAACCACGTTTAATGCTATTACAGGTCCATTGTGTTCAAAAGAAATTATCCCTGTCCCCCCTCTCTCATATGTGTATACACACACGTGTACAACTTTCTTTAACTATGTAACAGCCAGGAGAAGTTGGAGAGGCTGCCCATTTAAGTATTTCTGCAGTTATCTGATTGGTTTCCTAAGTCTACCAATTTCTATCTTGCAGTGCCTGAAAATGACAACAAAGCGGAATTTGTTTGTGCGGCTGGTGCCATGCCGCTGCCTGCGTGGAGAGGAGGAAACGGTCACCACACTTGATTATTCTCACTGCAGCCTGGAACAGGTGCCTAAGGAGATTTTTACTTTTGAAAAGACCTTGGAAGAGCTCTACTTAGATGCTAATCAGATTGAAGAGCTTCCAAAGGTATGTTGCATGGTTTTTCTTTTTGTTACATTTGCTAATTCTGTTATTTCATCAGCAATGGTAGAAGCTGATAGTGCCCATCTTCCCACTTTTTTTCCCAGCTTTTGGGCCGCAGTTTGCCAAATAATTTTAAGTAAATGTTGGTCCCAGAGCAAGCAGTCTTGGTAGAAAGAGTATTTATGTATTTCAGCCGGACCATGCCTGTACTGCCGTGGGATGAAACTGCTTAAATAACTGATCCAGCCCAAGAGGAGAAGCTGGTGCAAAGCGGAAGAGGCAGGCTAATTTATTTCTGTGACAGTGCCTGCTTAAACTGACTCATACTATTCAATAAATTGCTGCATTATTTTGAGTCTCTGATAATATGTGAAGATTAGAAGAAGCAAGATTAATGTCTTTTTCAGATCTTTGTGGCCACAAAAGACAGATACAGTTCAAAGTATTCACTTGAAGTCCTTGCTTTCTTCTTTCACTGGAGAGACTTTCTGAAATATCTCAAGTCACTTAAGCTCAAACACTAGAGAGCTGGAATGCCGCTTTGATTACATCTTAATTATAGAAATTAATATTCATTTCTGGTTCTGAAATCTGAAGACAAACTATGCGCTGAATGAACTGTATACTAAAGGAAAGAATGAGATTTTGTTCCAGTGAGACTTTTGAGAAGTACAGAGTGGTCATTACAATAGGTTTATTTCCATTAATAGATCCTATCTTGGTGAAGTTAGATTAAGTACTTAATGTTTGAAATTGTTTTGTCCCAATTGCATGCAAATCTTCACTGTCACACGGGATGATTGTGGAATGCTCTGCTAAGCTTTTTGAATGTTTGTTATAACCACATCAGGCTTTGCTGATTTGGATTTTTTGGAAGATAAATTAATAAGGAAATAAAGCAATTTCAGGATAACTAACTTGGCTGTTTATCAGAAGCCCTGGATTCCAGTGAAGCTGACTTAGTTTAGAGCTTCTACAGTTTTATTCTGATAAAGGTGTTTCTTTATTCTAGACTTAGGCACAGTAGGTTTTAGATAGCTTTTAAAGGCTTTTTTTTAAAGCCTTCAGACTTTTTCAGTTGTTTTTAGAACTTCATTCTTGTCTTTGTTTTCTTTATTAAAAGAGTAAAATTGAATGCTTAAAAAAACAGAATAAAATACCTTCCTTAGCGCAAAAAAAAAAATCTTCCAAACTCTTCCTGCATTAAATTTCTAATTTATTTTCCAAATCTTAAGAACTAAGCAAACATCTTCTTCCTAAACTGATAATTCTCTAAAATAAATATTCTCTTTGTAGCCTTAAAAGAAGAAGAGGGACTTACTGTAGTGATCAAAGGAATTCATGTTGGAGTCATACTTTGGGGTATTTTTATAGTCATAATTTTGAGAAGTTGAGCATTCTTTTCACCTTTTATGTCATTTTGGTTGCTAGTTTTTTTTTTTTTACTACCATTCCAATTTTCAAAAGACAGTGTAAATTCAAATACTGTAAAAGAAACAAGTAAAGAGATTAGGGAATAGTAAAGACATATTCAAGTTTTATTTAATTATTTGGTAGAAATTCTAATCTTACAACTATCCGTAGAAGATCTGTGAGGGAGGGCCTGTAAAGTTTGAAACAATCCTAGCTGATTTGGAACCAGAATTTCAAGCTTTGTATGCCTTTTTCCCTAACTCTAGCTTATTTAGTGTTTCAACTCTGAAACAGGCTTCTAATTAAGCCATCCTCTCAGAAAAAAGGGTGCGGTATGTATCAAGCTGTCTCTATCTTTCTGAAGCATGGTTAAGAAATTCTCACTCTTCTTCTTTCCTTTTTGCCCCTGGTGCTGTGTTCTTATCCCAGTTTTGCAGTTTGCTGCCCTTTGTATATCATGGCACAACTGTTTTTGGACTCTGTTGTCAGCCTGATACCTGAAATGACCTGTCAGTGGTTTTCGTTTGGTTGCTTTTTTAATCACCTTCAATCTTTCCAGTAATGTTCACCTCAGTATACTTAATTAATTGGTTCTTACAGTGTGGCTTCTCAATTAAATTGACTTAATTGAGCTGAGGATGCAGCATGAGCAAACTGCAGTGGGGAGGAAAGGTGGTAGTAGAGAAGGATTTGACTTTACCTAAAATACTGATATATAGTATCAGTTTTAAAAGTGACTGGGTATTGAAATGCTTTCATCTTGTGTGCCTAAGTCATGTCTGAAAAGGTACACTCTCTATTCCAAGTGCCATGGTGTGTATTTGAGCTGAAAAGCTCAAACTGTAGCAGTTTCAGTTTTCCCACTCACTTTGCTGTTCGGAAGAAACTGGAATTCTGTAGTAAAACAAACCCTAATAATATGATTTCTGGTGTTTACTACCAGTAATGATAATCTACTTAATTACTGAATACGCAAACACTAAAATACAAAACCAGAAGGAACAAATACAAAGTCAACACCCTGCAGAACTCCCCCCCACTCCACTTTTTCTCTCTTAGGGGTCTTGCAATTCCTTTTCACCTGACTAATTAAGGAAATTTCTGATGATTTCAGGAGCACAGATTAATGGTTTCAGGAATGAAGGAATGAGTTTTAAGTTTTTTTCTCTTCTGTTCCACCAATGTTACTTGTCATATTTTGTCAAATTGTAAAGCTTCTGGGAAAGAATCTGAAGTTACCTTGCATGTAGGATGAGATCTGGCTCTGAGCTAATATTTGATGCTAATTACAATAACTAGAGAAGTTATTATACAGTTTCCTCCATCCTTAGATCAAATTTTCATTACTTCTCATAATTTTGTTGGATTTTGGAGTACTTGAGCAAGGAAGCATGGAAGGGAAATAAAACTTATTGTAAGATAAAATGGATTAAAATTTAAAGTTGTTTTAGAGAAGATCAATATCTACACAAATGTTATGTTCCACAACTATTTGACTTTTAAAAATGGATTTATTAATTTATTTTAAAGAAACTGGAATTAACTCTGGGGTACCACGTGGCACGCTTATTATGGAAAACATTTTGTGAAGTTTTCAGGACTGTGTAACTACAGGTCACAATTTCTGAGACACTGGAGGGAATTTATAGGAAGTGTTAAGTATAGCTATCAACTTGCTGTGATTGTTTGCACTTTTTTGCTTTCCTAAGCCTTGTAAACCTAGTCAAGTTTGGAAAAAAAAAGTTACAAAGACTCTAAATAGTCTGGCCTTCAAGCTGTGAGGTCATAAGTTTAAAGGGATTAAAAACAAAAGCTACATAGAGGAAACTAAGAGAAAGTGCTCTTCACCTTTTTCTTTGTTTCAATAGCAACTGTTTAACTGTCAGTCGCTGCACAAGCTGAGTTTGCCAGACAATGATCTAACCACATTGCCAGCATCCATTGCAAATCTCATTAATCTCAGGGAACTGGATGTCAGCAAGAATGGTAAGTTACTTCACTTATTATATTGGGGTAGCTAAAAGGCAAATCACCAATGACTGTACAAAGATACCAGTAAAAGTATAGTTTCCAGAAGCTGAATATCTGGTAAATCTTAAATTATGACCTTAAATCACTGCTTAACATAAAAGATACTCTTTTATGGTCTGTGATGTTTGTTTTTAATTATATCTGTCAAATGGATTGTTTTATACTTTAAGATTCATTACTGAAAATGATAGTGTAAAATGTTTTTGTATTCTCTCAAAAATGCATGTGTTCAAAGTTATTAATGTTAGTGGCTTTTCTCATTTTTTCACTATACTGAAGAGTTCACACAACTTATAAAATTTTGCTGGATCTTCTCTCTCTCTTTCTTTTTTTTTAATTTAGTATGAAAATTGTTTTCCGTTTACTTTAATGATCTGTCTGAAAATTGTAGTAGGACTCGGCTGCTTTGCTATCCTGCTCTGGGGATGGTAACCTCTGTCACAGGGGGAGAAAAAGTGACTATGGACAATGACTAGTTAATTTCACTGACTTTCATTCTGTGTGAGTCAGAGCCTTTTGTAAATTATTTTTAATAAATATTATGTATATGTATTTTTTTAAATGGCACTGTTTTGGCAAGTTGGCAGATCTGTGCAAATGTGGAGAAGTTGAAATAATGTATATTATCATCAGGCTTGTGTGGTTTATTAAAAAAAAAAAAGTTCAATCGTGCTAATTAATGAGGATATAATAATCTTGCCTTGCTAATTTGAACTGAAATTAGAGGACCTTTCCTTGAAATGATATTTGAAAATAAGAATTGCATAAATTTTACATGAATTACATAAGATTTTGTCATATCAAATTCATTGTTTTATTTGGACAGCTAGCTAATTACCACTCCACAAAATTAAGTAAGTTCTGTTTTATTGTGAAAGTATTCCCATTGTCGAGGTGTTGGCATTCTCCTTTATTGTCCATTATAGCCCAGTCTGTACTTAGACTGTTACTTTATTATTTTTGCCTAATGAATGCAGCATTTAGTGTAATAAATTGACCTGATTGTTACTGTTCTGTTCCTGGTACAAGTGGATTAATAGCCTTTCTTAAAGAACACTGTCCTTAAACTTTCATAATAGCAAACAACTAAGAAAGAATCATCTTTTTGTCCTAGACTGGACTGTTAAAAGGATTAACTGTTTCCAACACAAGTTCTTGATGAATAAGATTTGAAAGCAGTGAAAGCGTTTTTGAGTTCTAGTGTTGGCAAATTGCTTAGCTTACATACGTAAATAGACAGCTGGTCACTTACCAGCTAGAGAGTTAGCTGTCCATCCAAAATGGTGTAACCTTTAGCTAAGTCTTCAAAGAGCTGCTGAAAGAGCACTTGTTACTTTAAGGCATATAAAGAATTTAAAGAGACAATAGCTGAATGATATGCATCCCAATAAACTGTGAAGCTTTGTGTTTTTAGGCGTGGTTGTTTTTTGTTGTTATTTTTAAAAACTTTTAGAGAAACAACAGCACACAAACTAATTCAAACAATTATCATGAGCGTGTTCTCAATCTTATCAGTTTGGATAGCTTCTCTGCTCAGTGTTGCACATCAAATGTAGTCCTGAGGTCACACGCTTCTTCACTTGGGATATATGTCTAATACCATTCCTGAAAGTTTTGTAAAACTCCAAAAAACAAAACAAAACAAAAAAACAAATCAGGGTCCATGTTGGCTGAGGTAAAAAATGATGGTATTGTTTGTTCTTGTTCCTAATAAATTTGATACTATTTGATGGCTTAATTTTGTCGGTTTAAGTGCCTTTCCCTTCTCTTTCCCAATCTACTGTTGCAATCATGTAACGTGTTTATCTTAACAGCTGCAAACCTATTCTCTTTCCTTGCGTCTTCTTTTCTCTTGGTAAGAATTTACAGCTCAATTTCCCACAGTCCGTGATGGTTTTGATGTTTCTCTGTGGTAGAACAAAAATACAAGTTTTTGCTAGTTTTCACAGAATCAGAGTGGTTGAGGTTGGAAGGGACCTCTGGAGGTCATCTGGTCCAACATCCCTGCTCAAACAGGGACACCCAGAACAGGTGGCCCAGGACCATGTCCAGGTGGCTTCTGAAGGTCTCCAAGGAGGGAGACTCCCCAGCCTCTTTGGGCAACCTGTGCCAGTGCTCTGTCACCCGCACAGCAAAGAAGTGCTTCCTGATATTTGGATGGAACCTCTTGTGTGCTGGTTTGTGCCCATTGCCTCTTGTTCTGGCACTGGGCACCACTGAAAAGAGCCTGGATCTGACCTCTTTGCTCCCTCCCTTCAGGTATTTATTTGTATACACTGAGTCTTCAGGAGGAGCCTTTTTAGGAGGAGCCTCTAGGCTGAAGAGTCCCAGCTCTCTCAGCCTTTCCCAGTAGGAGGAATGTTCCAGTCCCTTGGTCAGTTTTGTAGCCCTCTGCTGGACTCTTTCCTGTATGTCCAGGTCTGTCTGGTACTGGGAGCCCAGAACTGGACACAGTACTCCAGGTACAGCCTCACCAATGCTGAGTAGAGAGGAAGGATCACCTCATACTTTGCCAGATGCAGCCAAGAATCCCACTAGCCTTCTTAGCAGCAAGGGCACATTGCTGGCTCATGCTCAGCTTG
>VXAA01003302.1:51594-74893 GCA_013399115.1 Anseranas semipalmata | reverse complement strand
CTGCTACCAAACCCTTGCCTCATGAACCCAATGCACAAACAAAGAAGCCTAGGGAATCTTTAGTGAAGTAGTAGCGAAAGCCATGAGACATGCATGTTTCCCCTTTGTGTTCCCAGTGTCCAGCATCCTCTGTTATTGGACCATCTTGAACCAGACAGGGTGGAATTTTTATCCAGTGGTCTTCATTTGGCTACTTCTCTGTCTTCTAGTCTTCTCTACTTCTAGTCTTTGTTGATGTANCTGCTACCAAACCCTTGCCTCATGAACCCAATGCACAAACAAAGAAGCCTAGGGAATCTTTAGTGAAGTAGTAGCGAAAGCCATGAGACATGCATGTTTCCCCTTTGTGTTCCCAGTGTCCAGCATCCTCTGTTATTGGACCATCTTGAACCAGACAGGGTGGAATTTTTATCCAGTGGTCTTCATTTGGCTACTTCTCTGTCTTCTAGTCTTCTCTACTTCTAGTCTTTGTTGATGTACATTTTGATTTATGTGCTCAGTTACAGAGTACAAGCTGGTAGCAGTTGTGTATTCTTGAGCACACAAATCCTTATACAAAAATTTGGTTTGGAATATATTTATTCATGGCTGCTGAAGAGTCCCATGGTATAGATGTAGCCCAAAATATTAATCTGCTTGTGTGTGCAACAAGCATAGAGTAGAGTTAATTTTAACTCTGCCTTCAGTCTTGGAAAGAGGCAATAAATTCTGTATTTTTTTGAAGTAGCGAGGACTTCTGTTGTCTTTTTATGGCATTTTAATCCGATTCTCAAAGCTATTGTGTAAGCCCTTGATATCAAAGGATCCATTACTTCTTTCCAGGAACACTTCAGCTTTAAAGTTTTATATGGAAGCTTGATGCTGTCCTATCCATGAAGATGAAATGATACTTGAATAAATGGTACAATAAATAAATAAATTGTGTTCTTACATCAGAAACTGCATCCTGCATTGGATAAAGCATGAAGAGGCATCTTTTACCCAGTCCTAGTGGATTACATTGTAAAGAGAAATTGCAACATACAGAATTCAAGGCATACATAGAAAAGAGTGTTTTTTATGAAACTAAAGGAAAATTTCAGTTTTTTTAATCCTCTGTGGCTGTTGTTTATGTATCAGCAGTTGTACAGGAAAAAAATCAGCAAAAATCAAACTCTAAATCTGTCTCTTTTCAGGGTTCATTAACCTCTTGAGTCTTTTTTTTTTTTGTTAAGGAAACAGTCATTTCCTTATGGCCCTGGGATGCAGACAAGTCCTTTTGGGCAATCTGAAGGATTGTCATGAAAATATTTTTCTCTCCTTTAAAGAAAGGGAAAGCAATCATGTACAATGAATGATGGCATATATGAACGGACAGAAGAGTAAGCTTTACAGGTTACTAGAACCAAGTGATTTGGAAGGCTGAGGTACACAAAGAGGTGACTGCCAGGGAAACTAGTCTTCCCTGGAAGCCTTGAAATGGGCTTTGGAACACTTTGTGCCTGTGGATCTAACTGAGTGGGAAATTGTGAGATAGTCCATTTTTTCCCTACTCACAGGTGGTGAGAGGAAAACATTGAATTTTTAGTTTGTATATTATTAGTCCCTTTAGAGGATTAAATAACAAGATCAGAAAATACCTAGTAAGGCCAAAAGAAACATGGTGGTTTGGAAATTCAGGTCTCTTCAGTAGTCTCTTAGATATTATGGAGTGGTTCTTTTTCACTGCAATGTTACAGCAAATTTAAATGTTACCATGTCAGTCTGCGTTGCAGGGGATTTTCATGGAAAAGTACATAAACTTAAAAAAAAAAAAAAAAAAACTAAACACAAACATAGTACTGCCAATAGTACTATTTTAAGTCATTTTAAAGGTTTTTGTTAACAGATGCAAATGTAGATCAAATATGTTTTCTTCAGTGTTTTTAAAAACATCTGCTGATTTGGCAAACTAGCGTTAGTATACTGTGTGCCAGAAGTCAGGGAGTTGGAAAACGACAATTCAGGAGAATGTCTAGTTCTTATGTTGCCCATCTGTGGTGGATTTAGGAGTATGGTTTGTCAATGAATTGAGAATTATTCATAGTTAATAGGGAGACTGATCCAAGTTTTATTTTCCGTAGGGAGAAGTAAGAGAGGAAAATCCTGAATACAAAAATAACTTGCTATAAATTTGCTATTTTTCTCCATATACAAAGGAAGGCGAAGGGAAGGAAAGGACTTAGTTTTGTATCGTCCATGGTAGTGAAATAAAAAGATAATTGACCTGCTGCTGATTCCTGAGTCTGTAGCTTTATTGTAATGCATCATTATATAGAGGTCTTAAATTTATCCTAAATGTAGGCAGCTATTCTATTTAAAGTTCTTTAGTCAAGTGTTTACAGTGTTTTTTTTCTCAAATATATTGTCTGTTATATGAAAGATACTGAATAGGATCTGTCTCTGCAGAATAAAATTATCTCCGTGTATAGGAGAGAATGTGAACAAAATGGAATTTCAATGCGGTTGAAGCATAAATTGGGTCTTGAATGTGAAATTTGAGTGTACATATTTGAAATTTTTATGCAAGTCTCTTCCTGCATTCAAAGAAATTTTCATAACACAGAAAAAGCAATGTATAAGTAGTTATGATATTTTTAGATGTGAGTTGCATTTAAAGGCAGAATGTACCCTTATTTTTGTAAAGGGATGCGATTTGAGTGATAGTCATAGTGTATCAACCAAAAGTGACTGGACAGTCAGCACTGAGTATGCAGCCCCCGGTGGTAGAGGGTGGGGGAAAAAGCAAGGCAGCTTTGTGTGTTACTCTTTAGTTTCAGGTTACTGTGGGGACTCCTGCCATGGATCAAACATAGCTGAAAACCACCTGAATTTTGGTAATCTTCCAATACAGCATTATGAACAAACCTGCTGTCTGCAACCTTGCTAGTATTCCACTTTTAGCAATTTTACCCTGCCTTGGCACACATAGGTTTATGGAAAAGTGGTGTGTCAGGCATATCTTAAAGAAGCATCAGTCTTGGTTATCCTTTTTTTTTTTCCAGAGAATAAGCTTTAGCAATCTGCCTTACTCCTCCTTTATATTGAGTAAGGAACATAGCTTGAGCAGGCCTAGAGGTATTTTATCCTAAAAATTTAACCTCTTCCAAATGGTTTCAGGATGAATGCTTACAAGACTCTTAGGGGCTTGCTTAACTTTTCTAGCTGTGCCAGCACATGTGTGTACGAGGAATTAAAAAAATAAAAATTAAACCACTAAGACTGTTGTCTTGCTTTCTCTCCTGTGCATCGGGTCTGATAATTTAGCAGGGCAAATTACTGTCATTGAAGAAATTGATGAGGAGGCATTTTTCATTTAAATGTATCAAGAGGCCTACAGCATAAAATAGGTTTCATGACTATCTGAACTTCTAAGAATTTGGTTTTTAGCTTTCAGGTGAAAAAATTTAAAATTTTGAATTTTGACAGTGCTCTCAAAATGAGACCTCATGGGATCAAAGCAGCACACAGATGAAGAGGAGAGAAAGACAACTTTAAGTGTGGCATACACATGAGCATAGAATGTTATTTTTTCTTTTTAAAGATGGGAAATGCTATAAGAAAAAGCAGTTTACATTTTAATGCTGCTGCTTTTTCCACATGTGGACACTTACTCTGTAAAAGAGCCTTCTATCCTAATTGTGAGTAAACATATTTTATTGATACATAGTTGTATGTAGTTAAGTACCCACCTCATTAACAAAATGAGCACTGAATATATTGCTGATACTGTATTTTATCGTAAATCTAATTAAGTTGTCACATTTATTTTATCACAACTAGTAAGAGTACATTCTTCTTTAAAACTCATTAGAAAAGATTAAAAATCTCCCTATGGAAGTATTTTCTACTTTTTCCCGCTTTTTTAGTGAAAGCACTGTTTAACTTGCTCCTGTCAGATTTGTAGCTGAACTGACATTTTTGCAGTAATCATTATGTGGACTATTTCCTTTCCAAAAAAACTCCAAATAAAGGTTCAGCTTCCATTTTTCATTTTATAAATTTAACAAAGCAGCCCAGCTCTGAGCAGGAAGGTGTTACTGCTGCTCTTCTGCTTGATCTGGCACCTCATGGAAACCTGAGCTCCTGTGTGATCTGAAAACAGCTGAGTCAGGGGATTCTGTAAGTTTTGGGAAGATGAAAGCAACAATGGCCCAGTCAGCCTCGTGCAGCAAATTGATTCGTCTCTAAAACACTGCTTACTTTGTGAATAATGGAAAATGCTGCTTTTAATAACAAAGGTATGAAGAAATCCTGAATTAAGGCAGATTGTATAAATGTATTAATATAGCCTGTGACTGAAACTGCATTTTAAGTTTTCCATTTGAACTCAGCATTTACAAACATTTTTTCATACTCTTTGGGGCAATTGTGGTTTGTATTCTTGAGCTCTGAAAATATTTTTATTTCCTTGTTTGATACATATTAACTGGTAGGACAGCTGAAGCAGAGGACAGAGTGCAAGAAGAAACAGAAGTTGTTCTTTTTATGATGGAGATGCTTTCAAGCAGGTCCTAATAGCTGCTTGTCCAGAACTTGAGACCAGGATGAATAGATTAGCTTTGGGAGGAATGTACGCAATGGAGGTTGCTTTCATATTCATGCAAACTGAGCCTGTATGTTTGCCTCTGTGTCCTCTACACTTGTAAGGGTGCACAGAGAGCTGTAGTTTCATTTGTTTTGCAGCAAGAGGTCCTTTCAGTGTGGTGCTGTCTGTTTGGAGAGAAAAACTGTTTTTATTTTCTCATGTTTCACACAAACTGAGATAGCCAGCTGTAAACGCTTTCCTTTGGGGGCATCACCCATATGGCTTGCACAGGCCTTATATTTGTTAGTGATTTTCCTTTCATGTGCTTTTAAGGAATTGAACCAATACATTTTTTGGCAAGCCCGTGTTTAAAATCCTCCTACGAGAGGGGGAACTTGATTTGGAGGCAGTGCCACTGCTGTCTCTAGCAGTCATAGTTTGAATAACTGAAGTTTGGGAATACCAGTTTTAGCACTTGTGAAGCAAAATATGACTCCATGACTAGAGTATGAACAGCAGATCAACCCCTCCACCTGCAGTAGGGCTGAAACAGCAGCATACTGGGATGTCAGCTCTGGGCTCCATTGCAGTGAGACTTCTGCCAGCAGTGGATGCGACTTGCACGATTTTCTGTAAATCTAGAAATGCCAATATTTCTGAGTGAAAAATCTTTTCCAGTGGAGAGAAAAGATGGTTCCAGTTTTCTCTCCTGCTCTGTAAGTAATGCTGACCCTGGTGATAAGAAAGGATTGTGCGCTATGTAGGGGAGGAGATCAGTGTAACTCCAGATGGTGAGTTAGACCCCAATTATACTTACAATTGCCTTAATCCAGTCTAAACAAAGAGAGGGACATTTGTGCACATTTGCTCTGTTGAGCTGTGCCAAAATAATCATTGCTCTCTGGGGAGTTAGAGATCAGGCGAAATTCCTTATTTCAGCCGTGCTATGTGATCCAGAACTGAGGTCGATTACCTACATAGTTCTGGCTGTTGACTTGAAATCCCTGTGTGACCTTTTTGGTATCCCCTTCAGGCATGTGCTGCAGCTGGTTTGGTGATCCTAATTAACCACCACTCTGTAGGTTGTGCTGGCTAGCTGGTGAATTTTTGTCAGATAGAGTTCTGAATGATGAATACTTTCTGCTTTTGGCTCAGTCCAGACAATAATTTTAGATTTCTCTTCCTTACTTAACTGCCAAATTTTCCTTGTCAATCTGCCAGGCCCCCACCCCCACCTTTTTTTTTTAAGTGATGTTTATGGTAGAAACTGGCCAGTGAGTTTAAAAATGCCTGAAATTTAGGAAAACAGTGTGGAAGGAGCAGACGAGTAAATACTAACTGCTATTACATAAATATTATTTCTGTGAGAAACTGAATTGCAAAAAGAACCTTGCTCTCAATTCAGTTTGTGGATCTGGTGGTTAGCATTAAAGATTACCAGCAAATTGTATTTTTCCTGTTGTGCTCTGCAAATGGTCATAGTCCACAAGTGTGATGGTTTTGTGTTTTTTGTAAAACAGTAAGCATGATCTGTAAATCAGCTACAGCACAGAAATGGGATGTAAAATATGTAAAATAGGAAATAGCAGGATAAAGAACCTAGCCACATGATGCTTCCGAAGGAAGGTGGGATAAGGCTGCAAAAGGCTAGATAACCCCCAAGTAATCTGTTTTATCTTCCTCTTCTGTAATCCTTGAGAATCACTATGTAAAGGAAGCCTTAAAAAACCCTAAAGGAAAATGAGATTTAGAATGGAATGTGGTTCTCAGTTTGCAGTGTTCATTGGATCAGATCCTCATGGAGGGTGGGGGTAGCTATCAAATTAATTATTATTAGTCCAGCAGTAACTGCATGTCTTGAGTGTGCAGGAAGGATATAGCTGAGGAAAAATGAGTGTCTGAAGCTTGTTGTGTATGTAGTTAGTAGATCTACTTTCTGTCAACTAATAGAGAGGAGCAGCCTCTGACATTTTTTTCTGTCTTCTGAATTTGTACTGAAAACATTATGTATATTTCATACTGCCATTCCAAATTTATTGCTCATGTGAATAATGGCTGCCGCCATTTATCCATATGGAAGTCTTGAGTGAGTTTGGTAAAGACCATACCAATCCTGGCTCTAAAAACAAGCAAAATTAAATTAATGGGCTGCTCCATTGTTAGCTTTCTCATATCAGTTGAATTTCTGTTGTTAAAACTGTTGCTGCCTCTTGCCCAAGGCATAGTCAAACAACAGACTACTGTAGAGTCCTCTGATTATGTACAGAAGCATGCTGATATAACATGTCTGTATTTGGGTAGCTAATATTTTATTTGGCTGTTCTTTTGACAGTAAGTTTACAATGACCTTCTCTTCTCTAGAAGATGTGCTGTGTTTTGTTTTCTAGGTAGTTATCACAGATCTAAGTCTTCTGTGCTTCAATAAGTTCTTGATATAGGCAGTGGAAACATTAATATTAAAAACATGAATTTTAACATGTTGGACAGGAGCAATCTTTAACCCGAGGACCAAGCCAAAGCCAGTAGTGTGCCCATCTTTCAGAAGAACCAAGCTTAGAGGGTCTCTGTGATTCAGACAACAAAAATAATGGCATAGAGTGAGTCTGAAACACAACTCTAACTCCAAGGAAGAGATTAGCAGTGGTTTACTGTGATTACTGTAGACATGAATCATTTTAAAAAGACAAAGTTGTATCATCAGCAAAAAAGGGGTCTTGATGTACTTTTTAGGCAATAGAAGACCATTTTATATAAATTTTCCATAACTTCATCTAGACAGACCTTGTGCTAGATTTTTGTGCAGCTGCTATCATTCAGGATCGTGTGTCAGGTTAGATGCTTTCCATCTGTATGTTTGGATATACTTGTTTGGTCAAAGAGGCTTCTTGATACAATAATTAAGATCATACATACTTAAATTCCTTGGAAATGTGCTTCTCTTAATACAAAGATTATGTGATGACAATAGGTAAAATACATTTCTGGTCTTTCCACGGTACTTTTCTAATCTTTCTTTAAAACCACCTTTGGTCCTGAAAATATCACTGTATTCCAGAAATGGAGCTTCATTACATTATAAGTATTTAGTTTTGGTTTTGAACAGTGACAAAGTGAACTGAGTCAGTAGCACCTGTCTTCTCCTGTGCTCACCCCACTCACAGCTCCACTAAAATTCACATGGCTAAAGCTGTGTACATAAAGCTATTATATTTATTTACATGTGTACCTGTATACACATGTGCGCACACACAGAGTAGTAAACCAGAAGTGTCAGAAATCTTGTCCTGTATTTCAGTTGATGATTCAGTTCCTCCTGGCACCCTCCACTTCTATATTTTATTATCATTGAGTTGAACAAGCTATTTCCCAGAAGGGTCATGATAGTGAAAGAAGTTTTTAAACACCTGGATTAAATGTGTAGTTTGGTGTGCTTTTCTTGCCTGTCACCACTCAGTATCAGCGTACAAAAACTGGTATGAGTCAAAAGTAAGGTTTAGCCATTTGGTGTGACAAACAGGTTCCTGTCAAGAAAGGCCTAAAATTTTGCTTCGACAGCATTAGAGTTTCTGCTTAAGTTGAATTTGTGAAAAAGTAGGCATAGTGACTTTTCCCCCTCCACATTATCAATGGATTTAATGCGAAAGTATGTATTTTTTGGCTACTTGTCAGGTGGTGGTGTCATCTATTATGTTGTTATATACCAGGTCAATCTTGTCAACTGCACAAACAGAAAGAAGCAAACTCAAAGCTGGCATCAGCAATTTTCTAATTTTTTAACTAAGTGAAAATATTAGTTAGCAATTGATGCTTCATCATGTGTTTTCTGCTTCAGTACTCTCAGAACATACATAGAGAGAAACAGAATCAAGTCCCACCTGCTAGTCTTAGAATTAGAAGATACACTACCCTTGTCTTTCTATCTGCAGCTGGACTGTAAGAGAGTTAATGTTGCTCGGAGCAGCATGAAATTTTGCTCTTATCACTAGACTAACAGAGATCACCCACAGAGTACAGTTCCCTCTTCGTGGTCTTGTTCCTTAGATTCACTGCCCTATCCAAGCACTTGATGAAGCATTCTAGAAGCACACACAATTACAAACATTATTAAAAGACAAATAGCTAAGTTGTGTTACCTGAAATAACAGGTGCTGTACAGTGATGATTGAGGTGAAAGTCTTGGGTAGTAGAACGGTTCAGTACTGATTTCTTAATGACGTACTGTATGCTCATTTTGTTTTCAGGGCCTGTTTTGCCAGCTTCTGACAAACAAATTTTGGCAGATATGTTTGTTGCAATTTCATTCTCTGGCATTTCTGGAGATAATCTTAGAAAAAAGGAGATTGCTTTTTGTCTTAATTTTCATACAAATATGTCTGCAGCATTTTTTTTTTCCTTCTGTACAGATAATTTGAAGCTAACAGCAAGTATATATTATATTTTGGGATATCTATTCAGAACCATGAATGCTGTACTTTAAGATTTTAAGCCTTACCATTTAAGCTGCATGTCACACAAGCCATGCTTTTGACCAGCAAATTCTGTTGGAAACTTTGTTCTACTATGTCTATGAATGTCTCAATAAATAACTAAATTTGGGATGGAGGACCTGATCTCAGGTACATTATGAAGTACAAGTTCTCTCAAGTTTGGTAATGATCAGTGAGAATTGTTAGTGCACTGTCTCTCATGTTGTTTTGTGAACTGGCTGCCAAATTGCTGTATGAAATGCTCTAGGAGTAGAATAGTAATGGAACGGATACTGCATAAGAGTATTTCTTCTGTGAAAACCTTATCTAAAATGAAACACCAGAGAATCAGTCCACTGGTTGCTAAATGGATTAAAGTTTTTATGGCTAGCAGTTTTATGTGCATCATTTTTATGTCTGTGTTGGAGTCTAATAATTTAACACTTTCCCTTCCTCTCCATGTATTTTACAGGCATACAGGAGTTTCCAGAAAACATAAAAAACTGCAAAGTCTTGACAGTTGTTGAAGCCAGTGTAAATCCAATTTCAAAGTAAGTTTTTAATTTTTATGGTATTTATTATTTTATGCAACCAATGCTGACTCTCGAACGTGCTCCATTCAGCTTTTTGTGAACCAACCCTAACTGGAGGCAAGGATGAGAAGTACCTGAGGTATTTTCATTAGCCACATTGTGTTGAGATGCAGTTTGGCTGTGTTAGTAAAGTATCTTGCCCAACTTAATAGGATATATGAGGCATCCTGTATTATACCATGCGGCTTTGTCAGCTTTTCTTTTGGTCGATTGCTTCTCCGTGTAGGTAGAGAAATACGGTAAGAATTTTGTTTCTTAATAACTAGCTAATTTTACTCCAAATCCTGTACCGTGTTTTTTCAGACAGCCTGTATGAGTTGATTTACCTGTCACCTTCTATGGTAACAAAATTAATTTGACAAAGTAGCACTGCCAGAGGTATAAACTTCATGTCAGGTAACTCTTCTGGGGAGAAAAAGGTGTTGCATACGTTTTAATTTATCTTTTCACCTCTAATGAATGTGTCCTCCACATTAAGTGTCAGGAGATCACAAATACATAGCAAGACTACATTTGCTGTTTGTAGTTTTTGTTGCCTGTAGATATTGTCCTCAATACTTAAAAATAATTTTGAAACTAACCTTATATTGAACAAGTATCTAGTGCAGTTTTGTAGAAATTCTTTTACCACCTTTTAATGTTGTCAGTATGTAGGACTTCAGAACTATACTGTTGTTTAAGAAAATATAACTTAATACCCCGAATATAGTTGAATTGAAGACACTGTGGTATTTTATCTCTATGTAGGCTTCCAGATGGATTTTCCCAGCTGTTAAACCTAACACAGCTGTACCTTAATGATGCTTTTCTTGAGTTTTTGCCAGCCAACTTTGGCAGGTAAGTTGAATTTGAAACTTAGTTTTAAACATTCTGAATTCTACATTTAGTTTTAGACTTACGCAGAGCAATTTCTGCTGCTTCTCAAGCAAAGTGCGAACTGGAGGAGGGGAGGAAGTGTACATTGCCTATTCATTTATGCTACATTATTTAAAGAAGAAAAAAACCAAATCTTTATCACCATTGCTTTATTTGGGGTTTAGCAGGACAAATAATGCTTACAAAGTTGCTTCTTCTACAACGTAAGTCTGATAATTACAGGTTAAGCAAATAATGTTTTTTGTAATTCTACATGCCCTCTCCTGGTTGCACAGATTCCTTCATGCATATAATTCTTGAGTGGCTTCTTATCAATATTTATGGTGTGCTGACTAAGCAAAAATAGCTTAAATGAAACGAATATTAACCCCCTACCAATTCAAAATGGAGTAAATCTTGGGAGCAAAAGTGCAAGGGGGTAATTGCTAAAAGGAAGATTTCTTGATTAGAATAGTCCATCTTGTTCTTCTTACCATGATGATCAGCCATTTCTGCTTTTTTTCTTCTCTTCACTTTTTACGTTATCTTTTCCTATGCTGTCTTTGTCACTCTCCTGCCCTATCCCATGTCCAGCAAACCTCTCTTTCAGGAAATACAGCTATTAGTTAACAAGGCATATTGCTGCATGAATGCAGTTGCCTTAAACTGTATGGTTTTAGTTGGGGTCAGCACAGTTTACAACAGATCACAAAAGCCTCCAGATAGAGTGCTGAAGAAGTTTGGCAGATCAGGAGGTGTGCAATGAAAGATGAGCACAGGTGCAGTCCTTTAATGACCATTAGTTTATTAGTCATCTGTGGTCAGAATTACTGGCCTGTTCTTCTCTGTCCAGTTATTAGTCATTGCCCGATGAACGATTAAAAGCACCAGATACGTTACACAGTCTGCCAACAGAAAAGCTGCTTATGATGCAGGAACATTAATTATCATGCTAATTTCTAGTAAACAAAGTGTACATTTCAAAAGCCTTTATTAAGGTTGAAGAAGAAATATCTGGAAGATGCATCATCTTTATTTGTAGGCATTTCAAATGATTGCCTGTACAATTTTCTTTTTGAATAGTGTAACCAAACAGCAGGATTTTCTTAGTAAAAAATAGGCAGTACAGATAAAATTGAAAACTTCAGGTTGACACAGTTGGTCTTGGAAGAAGTTAGTCTTACATGTATTTTAAAAACCTTATTCATTATCATTTTTCTTCATCACTGTCACTTCCTCTTCTGTAATGCTTAGTGTACTGTAACTTGCTTAATGGTTAGGCAAATGGTGAAGTCATTCATTACTACTAACTGGTTAAAAATGAATCACGGAAGGCAACTCTAACTCCATTTCTCCAATACTGAGTTTATCTCTAAATAGCTATGAAGAATTTAGCCTTGCTTTTTAAAATATAAATAGTGACTTAAAACATCCTAGTTTATAGCCAGGAGAATGAAACTGAAATAAAGACTTCTCTCATTCGTTGTTTTTAAATAGATTCAAAATACTTTTATGTAAGTTTACTTGCTTAGGTGTTTTCTGTATTGCACAGAATAAATACTATTCTATAGGAAGGTAATTTTTAGATGAAATAAATTAGAAAATAATGAATCTGGTAAAATGTTAACTCTGTTAGATATTTGAAAATAGTAGAACTCTAGAACAAACTGGAGCTAAAATAAACCCCCAAAATTTCTTTCAAAAGTACTCTTCAGTTCTAACTGATCAATCATTGCGTAAAAGAGAGTAGAGGGTTTGTGGAAGAGGTTTTGTTGTTGTTGTTCTTGTTGTTTTTTATTGAAGTTCTGTAAATATAACTAAGCTATTGCTGACAATCCTAACAGTGGTACAAAATAAGTATGTATTTGATTTCTGCTCAGAACTATGTGAGGTTGAAGGAGGAGGATTGCTGTCTTGCTGACCTAATGCACATAAATGTTCTTTCAGGGGATTTCTGTTCTGTGTCTTGACGGTTTGTTTTTCTTTTAAAAGCTTTATGATTTTTTTCTGTTCTTCTCTTCTTCCACCATCTTCTTCTCCTTGAGGTAGTCTGTTGAAGCTGAGCTATGTTCTATAGAACTGGCAGTCAAACTGGGACTAGTCTTTCTGATTCCTCTTCCATGTTATATCATGTAGATCGTTTGTATGCAGAGGGATTTTCCCCCACTCTAGTGCTTCCTGCAGGAGTAAATCTGTCTATCCAACAGAGCTCTTGCTGTTTCTGTGAAGGTCAGGTAATCTTAAGAATTTCACATTATGCTGTGATGCACTGTGTTTCCTGAAAATAGGAGATGCTGGACTAAGTACTTTTGTAGATATGAACTGAAAATGTGCGCCAATACAATGAGAGTGTTTGTAGATTGTTATGTCTGAACTGATCAAAATAAAAATTTAGTGTTAAAGGGTGCTAAGTTCTAGCAGCTCCATTTCTATTCATTAAATAGAAATTAATTCATAGGCTTCAATTTCTAATGTCATCAGCGTTAAAGGCATGTGTTGTACAGTTGTACAGCTGTACTGCATCCTATGTAAAATGTTTCTTATTAATAAAAGAACTGTAAACTTAATCGTTTCTGAAAAGTATAGTAAAATTAAGAAATAAAATTCTGAAAAGTTTGGAAATTCTGAAAACATAGAGTAAAAATAGCTATAATTCAGAGGTTTGTGAGTAAGTAGTAATTGTTGATGTCACTTCATTTTTTTTTGTTGTGCAGATGGAAGGGAAATAGTGTTTTAATGCTTGCAGAGGCAAAGCTTGTGTGAGTGTTGTTGGTTGTTTACATCCAGAACAATCCTTCAACTTTTTCCAATTCAGTGCCTCAGTTGTTTTTTATGTGTTCTTAAAGCTACTACTCTTCACTACATGGGAACACATGAAAGCATAAAGCATAGTAATTGAGTTATATTTCCTGCTCTTTCTGGCAACTACAGGCAATAATACCTCTCAAAAATACTAAAGCTAGCTAGATTTTTTTGTTCACATGTCGGGGTCTCTGTTCCACCAGCTCAGGTTAAAAATATCGTTTCCCACATCAGTTTTTCATTTTCATTTGGTCTAGTTTAATTGATATCATCTATCAGGAGTGTTGTTGTCCCCCATTCTCTCACTTACTGTTTTTGTGGTGTTCCCATATCCCTCTTTGAATTTGTTAGACTAAACAAAATTCTTTTTCCCTCTGGTATGACAGGTTTTCATTTGTGTTTTATTAATAGATCTTGGAACTAGTTTCAGTTTGAATTTCTTCTTCTTTTTTTTTTTTTTTTTTTTATGATAAAGGATGACAGCATCATAGCTATATTTAGGATTCAAATTGAGATCTCTTCATGACTTGTACAATGTCATGATTATCTTCTTGTTTCTCTTTGAAATGTCAGTAGTTACACTCTAGTGTTCCACTAGCCCTTTTTGCAGCTGCTGAGTGTTCCTTCCCAAATGATCAACTGATGCATTGGATAGCTCAGTTAAATATGACTGATGACTCTATAAGGAGATAATAAGTATATGATTTGCTACTGTGGCATCTTGTCCCCCTTCTATTCTTTTGATCCTTAAGGTTGCACAGTTTTTTTTCCCGTACAGTGTTCTAATACTGTATTGTACTGTGACTGTCTGTTTAGCCTAATCAAATTTTTCCTGTCCTTTTCTGTTAGAAAACATTGAACAGGATAGTCCCCAAATGGGTCTTTGAAGACCTCTCAGTAATCTTCAGCCTGATGGTTAGGAAAGAAAACTGTAATGCAAATTACTTCTGGTATATTTGTGCAGCTTTTGTTGCATTTACCTCCATTTTATTCTCTGCTTCAAAATTTGTGCTGAAGCTTTGCATAATATTGAGGTCAAGGTTATCCAGTCTTTTTTCCTCTTCTTTATGAGCACTGCATACTTGCTGTCCTTCAGTGATGTTGCACTGGTCTAGCCTGTTAGGCTTATTAAAAATCACTAGACTTGTGATTAAGTGTGACAATTCCTTTGGAATTCAGAGGTTATAGTGTTTTTTCCTCCACTCCCGAATTCTAATTTGAATGCATAAATATTGGCCTTGATCCCAGAGTTAGCCTTTATGCCTATGCACAGAAGTCTGAAAACTGCTTATGCGTACTGAAGAAAACTTTATATGTTGTATATAAATACACCATGTATATTTAAATTCAAATATACAAATATATAAGCAGAGTGTTCTAAACATGAAGCTCACTGCATGCTAATGTTTGAACAGCTTTAAAAGGGAGACATTATTTATTGTTGGGTGTTTAAGCTAAGCAAGGTGGTGTATCTTCAGCATCATTTTAAAAACACTGAGAATGTTGTCTGTAGCAGGGTATTGCTTCCAGAGACTTTTTATTGTGATTTTGCTATGAATTTACTTTTAATCTTGTTTCTCAAGAGCTTGCAGCAGTAGATATTTTTAGTAGTTTCTGCTTTAGGATAACTTTTTACATAAATGTACGATGATGGTCAGACTGGGGACTTGATTTAGTTATACCAAAGCAGGTTTGCAAACTTATGTAAAATGCAGCCCACTATAGGATGCATATATTTCAGTCCTCTTGCCATTCTATTTTAGTTATGATCTAAAAAGAGTATTTCTGCATTAGTGAAACTGCAAAAGAAGTGAAAAATCAGGATTTTCTCTCTACGAAATATTTGTAGCTGTCCAAGGAATGACTGCTGTTGAACAGTGAATTACTAAGTATACCTGCTATATATTTCTTTTACATTTTTACAGATTGTATAGTTAAATCAGATTTAGGAAGAATATCATACCATGGGCAAGGTATTCACGTAGAGGTATTCTTAAAATAGCCTACTTTTATAATGTAGCTGAAGTTGGTTACATAAAAATTTTGCAGCAATAATTTTGTTGAGACCATTACACCAGGTACACTTGAATAATACTCCCTTGTAGCTTTGTGTTTAGGTGTTGTATAAATATTTCTGTTGTTATGGGTTTTTACAGTTGAGAGATGAAATATTTTCTTATGAGCACAACAAATCTTTGTCATAGAATGATACAGGAAATGTATATTCTGCCACTATGACTTGTTTTTCCTTTGATATAGGTGGACTAGTCTGTCTGTATTTCTTTTCCAAATTAAAGCTCATTTTTTTCAGTTCAATTGCATGAATTCAGATGGTTAGCATGGATGTGTACACCAGCAATTTGAAGAGCAGCTAGGCTAAGTATTTGGTTTGTATTATTACATTAAACTTGAATTAACCCCCCTAGTCGTAATGGAAGAAATCGCAACTGCTTCAGGCCAATATCTCTCATAAATTACTGCAAGAAAATTAGTAGTTTAGACATAGCCTGTATCTCCCAGACAGGAGAGGCTGAAAATGTTTCTCTAGTCGCCCATGCTCTACAGATAAGAAAGTAGGTATTTCTATCTCCAGACTCTTAGGGTTAGCTGAAGAGAGAGCAGAACATGAAACACGGTCACAAAGCTGTGGACCTTTCTATCACCAAAGACAGTCTTAAGTTCACAGAATTGGCTTATGAAAAGTGTAGTACAGTGGGTTCTGGCTAAAGTCAACAAAGTGTGGGTACACATATATATAGTTTAGCTTATGAATGCTTCTACTGCTTTCAAGTGGGAAATTTGACTTACACATGTTGTGACGAAAAACTAAAAACTGACTAGCTATTTTGCCTGTCATCAGAGCAAAACACCAATTGGAGCCTAAAGCAGTATTTAATTGTGGAAGCCTTCCCAAAATAAAGTGTTTTGGTGTTGATTGGATGTGCTACTTTATTTTTAGATCAGTGTTTAGAAACAGATCTGCTGCAAATCGGTTAGAAGCTGAGCACAGCTTCTTGGAATTGTGGGATGCAACAGAAAAGTGGTGGTGGGAAATAATTTCTTCTTAGTGAGTGAAGAATTGGTGTTTTATTAGGTGGCTCTTCCTTGTTCACTTTTATTCTTGAAGTGTTTGCCTTCTCAGGGGCTGGCACTAATCTGCGCTGGTAATGGGCATCAGCTAATACCAAAAGAAGCCTAGTTGTGCCGTTGATGTGATAACTTTGTCCTTAGGACTATAAAGAGCAACACCTGCGGTCTCCAAAGAGAAAGGACTACTATTCCTCCTTTCTAGAGAAGATCGTTCATTCTCTTTGTCATACTTGGAGAATCTTCAATACTCAAGTTGTAGTAAACCTCATGCTGTTGCATCTGTCCAAGTCTGCAATGAATCTGGGAGGGAGATTTATGGTGGGTAGCACAAACATCTAAAGCTTCAGGAAACAGTAGTTATAAGATAATGTGATTAAAATGCAGCGATAAAAGTCTGTAGAACCTGGTTTGAGGTTTGCAGTGTTTAGCTGTTAGTAAGGGCTCCCAGTTCCTGCACATGTATTGGCACATAGGAACAGTGTGGTATCTCCTCAGGATGAAAGAAGAATTAGCTTGATAATAAAACTGAGCAGCTGCTAGGCAAGACTCTTACCTGTTTGCACAAAAGGCAAGGAATTGAGAAAGCTGCAGCAGACTAAGATAGTAAATGATTGTGTGAAAATGTTTCCTGTATGTCCACCATACCCTGGAGCACAATGTCCAGATGCCACACAAGCCACAAGATGCCACAGAAGTATCTTCTAGGGAAGGCCATTAATCACTTGAAATGTTTGACTTGCCCTTCTGCTCTTAGGTTCAGAAGTCCAAACCCCAAATGACCATTCAAATCTGAGGGGTTCACCAGCAGCAAAGCTGATGAAAGGGCTAGAAAACAGGAGTTAAAAGGAGCAACTGAGGGAACTGGAATTATTTAGTCTGGAGAACAGGAGGCTGAGGGCAGACCTCATTGCTTTCTACAACTACCTGAAAGGAGGTTGCAGTGGGGACAGTGTCGGTCTTTTTTCTCAGGTGACAAGTGATAGGACTCAAGGAAATGGTCTCAAGTTGTGCTAGGGAGGTTTATATTGGATATCAGGAATAATTTCTTCACAGAATGGGTGGTCAGGCATTGGAACGGGCAGCCCAGGAAGGTGGTGGAGCCCCCATCCCTGGAGGTGTTTAATAGATGTGGCTCTAAGGGGCACGGTTTAGTGATGGGATTTGGTAGGTCCAGTTGATAGTTGGTCTTGATGATTTTGAAGGTCTTTTCCAACCTAGATGATTCCAAGGCTAGGAAGTCCTTTCCAATTATGTTCTAGGTGGACAGCAGCAATATTACTATGAACTGGATTTAAAGTCCTTCAAGTCAGACAAAGCAAAGAGCTGAGTGGCTTCAAGAAGAAACGTCCTCCACTTGCTTTGTTTCTTTAGTAGTTCTGTTTTCACATTTTTTGTTTCACGTCATGTTAGAGGAAAGACATAACTCTTTCCAGAATACTCCTTTGAAAACAATCTATTTTGTTGCCCTGTTTTAGAACATGGAAAACATTTTCCTTGAAGCAGAGTAGTGCAAAATCATGTCTCCCGTGCTCTGTAAATCTGGATGCCTGCACAGTTCCCTGTGGGCCAGTCTGAACTGGATTTGAATGCCATTTTGGTATGGGTTTGTTGTGCAGCCACAGTAGAATTAACACAGGTGGGGACAGTATTCAAAGTCAGCAATGAATTTGGGAGGGAGAGAGGAGATTTAATTCTTTTGTTTGTACCCACTGTAGGGTATTCTTCCAGCGTTGTTACAAGGTGGTTGTTTCTTTGGGAAGCTGTCGGGGAGGAGGTTCCCCTCCGGCAGTTGCTACCAGCTGGCAGCTACTGCTTGCAGTGCTGGACTAGGCTGAGCTCTGCTCTGTTTCAAGGTGACTGTTATATTCTTAGGTTATTTGTAGGCGTGGCAGATTGCTGCTTTCAAATGCATCCAAAAATGAGAGACTGTTTTGAGGAAAAACAAATACTGTTTTCAGGCTTTCTATTTTTACTTTAAATACAGCTCTGACTACTTAATAAGAATTAAGGTTTTCATCTGTGTCCTTACAACATACTCAGTTCGGCACCTTCAGGAAAGACTGGTCTGTTCACTGAACTCCTTTATCAGTCATGGAGCTTACTGCCTTATTTTGTGTTGTATGAGCGCTGCTGATGGGTCACATACAGAATTCTTGTCTTTTCAACCCTGTCTGTATTTAAACCAAATTCAGTTTCTGCATTTCAATTAACAAAGAGAGAGTCTTGTCACTTCTGTCCTAATGCAAAAAAAAATCTGCTGAGGATGACAGTATATTGCTTGAATGTCAAGACCGCTTTGAACTTATCTGGGCCAAGCAGTTGAGTTTGGGATTTAGAGGTTATTTATCTCGCACCAAGGATTTACTCAGAAAAAGGTCAAACTGCCTTCTAATAGAAATATCAAAATGAATGAAGAAGCTGACTAAAAAGAGAATACAGAAGGAAATTCAATATGAATTTAAAGGTTCCTTTTACCATGTGGAAAACCACAGGTATTCCACTAATGAGGCCTTTCATATGAAACTTTTTGATAAATTGCCTGTATTAGAAATTCATCATTGTAACTTGTGCAGACTGATCCTGCCTTTCTTCTTTTGTCTCATCTGTAATTCTATGTGTGAGGATGGCATATACTCCTAATGAATCCAATGAAATGCTTTAAAATCTGTAGGTTGAAGCAAAACAACTGTGTTCAAGCAGGTGCAGGAAAGCAGGCAAGATCCAGTTTCTTTGCTGCTTTGCAAAAACCAAACTCCAGTGAATACATGAATTTAAAATAACGTGCAGATTTCTGCATGAAACATTTGTATTCTTACAGGAAAATATTTAAAACTTGCAGATCTCTTTTGAAATGTAAATTTAGCAATATAAATAAGTTCAGAGATTGCTTTTGTCATAAAATACAGTATATTGTCATAATTTGTTATGCCTTTCTGTTACAGATTAACTAAACTACAGATATTGGAACTTAGAGAAAACCAGTTAAAAATACTGCCAAAGTAAGTATGTACGAATTTTATATAAAATACTTCAGAGTTTTTTTTCTGTAGTTATACTAGTAAAGTAATGCGTATTGAAAAGGAGATTACAACTTATGATTTGTAGCTAAGTAACTGGAGTAATTTCTCACAAGAAACTTTCCGCTCATACTGCTGAAATTAGATACCCCTGAAGACTGATTGGTCTTCCTATATAAAGGTTTGCCTGAATTTTTCTTGGTACTCCGTTCCGTACTTGAAGTGTTCTGTCCCTGTCCAGCTCTGTGGATTTCTGATCCACCTGTCGATCTTCTAAGTCAGGTTGCAGGCACTTCAGGATGATCTTTCTGAAGTGTCCGAAGATTTTGTGCGCACAGCATTGCATCAGTGCCCAGATGCCTTCCTGGGTACATCTCAGATGACTGAGTGCCTGAAACTTTAGGCATTGATAGTTAAAATCATTATCTCTAAATCAAACGTGGAGTTTGAGATACTCACTCAGAATAACTGAGGAAATGGGTGATCACATGATGTGAACAATTTTTTATTTATTTATTTAATGCACTTCTCTGCTGAAGAAGGTAACAACTTGTTACTGTATTGCACAGAGGCTGTTATGCAGAGTCTACAATGCACCGGGCTTGTTTAATGTAATGGAAGCAAATTCCTCAACCATGTTTTCTGTAATTGTAAAATAGTTCTGGAAATTGCTATAGCATTTGTTTTGACATTAAAATGAATTGTACTTGTCACTTAAAATCTAGCATCTTTCTCCTTGGAACTCTCATTTCATTAAACCCACCCGGGCTGGCAGGGTTGCAGTTCCTGTTGTTTTGATGAGCAATGTTTTCTTTTCTGACTTGGATCCAGCAGGTCTAAGTAGGTTAGCAGAGGTATAAAAGGTCAGTAAAGTGAGAAACAAAGATCCCAAAGATGGGCTGTGAATAGCTAGCTCTAGAGTCCTGAGCAAGTTGAAGTGCGCAATAAAAGGGTCATCCTCTGGCAACAGAAACTGGTAAAGGGTACTTGTTTCAAAGGTAGGAGCTGTCTCATGTTTTGGTGGAGAAGAGAAGGTGCTAACAATAGAATATTCTCACTCTGTTCAGCTCATATGCTAATAGAGACTTGCATGCAGTAGGCTGAAATGTGAATTGCCAGCCTTTTGAATACGCAGCCAGTTTTCCTAGTGACTAAACGATATGCTTAAGATGTGAACAAGGGGTATGTTCCATCGGAATTCCCTTTCTGTCTGTCTAGATACCATACTGTGGTGTCTGCTGTATATAAATGCCAAAACTCAAATCTGGAATGAAATACATAGCATCAGAAAGTGTGAATATAATTTTTTTCAAGTGTGAAGCATTCTACTCATTCATGCGATATAAATGTTCTCTTTCCTTCTTTTTCTTTCTGATATCGCTAATTTTCAGTAGCAAAAATTAGGGATGTAATTTGGGATAGTAGCTATGTAAATTAAGTTACTCCCAACTGAGGAACAGTAGCTATAATTAAAACATATAGCTAATACAGATTTTGTTTACAAAATTACTCTGACCTTAATTGCCATAATTAACACTAATAGCATGAATTACATGTAACATTTTAAAAAGAGTAGTTTACGGAGGTTTCTTGTAGTGATAAGAGACATTTAAACAAATACTGTAATGTATTTAGGCTAAATGCAATTTCTGTTGAAGCTGCTGGGAATTTTTTTGTTGACTTCAGTGTTTTTAGGGTTTCATGCTTGCTGGAAAACTGAACAGCAGCTGTTGTGAGGATGTCCTCTGCAGCACCTCCTTAATGATCTACAGTACCTGCTGAGCTGCCACCTTTATTATTCTCTTCTGGTACTCTTGTTGTTCAATTAAGGGAGATTAAAGCTTTGGAGACTACTTTAAATTAAACACATAATTATGTATTTTGCTACAGTGAGGCATTAGAAAAATATATTGTTTGTGAGATGTATACTGCGGAGAAAGATTTATTGTGGTGCCCATAGTATACAAGAGGTGAATCAGCCTTTCAGGGTAGTACAGCTGTGCAGCAATTGACCCAACCAACAAAGTAATCTATGTCCTGGTTGACCTATTATGTCAGAACAGAAAGTGATATGAAATTATAACTTAGACAGTTTTCCAAACCTGAGTATGTGTTCTGAAGGGAACGTGCTTTAGAGCTTTAAATAATATGTAAAATCCACTTTTTTTTTTTTGCAGTACATGCTAATATTTTTTGCTATAGAATACAACTTTTTTTTTTTCCTGCTTCCCTGTCACACTCTATTTTTTAATATTTTCATACTTACAGCTACTTCTTTTGGATTTGTAATTAAAGATATATTTGGATAACTTCTACCAAATCAGCTAGCCCTCTTGCTGAATTAACATGCACATCATTTTTAACACTACAGCATTAAAGCACTGAAAAGTGTGTTAATCAAAATAGGTAACTAATGACAACACACTAAATCAACCTTGCTTTGTGCCAAATGCATCATTTTGCTTGGAGCTTATCCACAGCCAGAGACTGCAAAACTGGCAGTATTGTAATGCAAACCAGCTCAATAAAAATGTTTCTGCTGAAAGGAAAGCAAAAATGCATGGAGAATATTTTAGAGGAATTTATCTGATAGGTAGCTGAAAGTTGAGAAAGTGGCTTAATGCAAATACAAAAAGATGAAATTGGAAAATTTTTTCTTTTTGAAAATTTTAAGCTTTTGCCTGTTCTGTAATTATGAATCAAAAGATGAGCTTTCCTAGAAGCAAGGTTTTTGATATGGTGATTATGATGATTCAGGGCCCAATCTTGCTATCATTCCCACCTCTTGAATTGTATGGTACTTCAAATATGTGGTTTTATTAACCTTAGTGAAGTTGTCTACTTACAAAATTGTATCTGAGGCATAATTCAGACTATCGGTTCCATTAGTGTTGGACTGATTTGACAGCAAGCTCAGTAATACAAATTATGAAGCAGATTTTTCAGTTTGTCATAGCGTTATGCAATCCCTTATGTAGAGATAAAACTAAGTGTAACTCAGTGATCTAGTAAATTTTTGTTTCCAATCCTGAATTCCTCTTTTCCTTTAGAGTTAAATTTTCCTGTTACTTTAACAGTTTCAGAGTATCAGAAGCTTTGTGTGCATTTTGTCTGAAAGTATAGTCACTCTATAAGCAATACAGAAAAGCAAAGAGATAATAGTTTAAGGAAATATTGTCATAAAATAGCTGAAAGCACTATAAATTAGGCAGGCAGTGGGGAAGGGGAGGAAAATAATTGAGGCCCTGGTCTTATAAACACATTTGTGTGTTCTGCAGTTGAGTGGATATGTTTGTTAGATTAGAAATGCTTTGGCAAAACAAAACAAAATACAGAATCGATAAAGTTACTTTATTATACTGCCAACTATGTAAGATATTTGAGAGAGACCGTTCTGGTTCCAAATGGTAAGACCATGACACTTGGTGAAAAAATTATAAGAGATTTTTTCTTAAATATAACAGTGAACGAAGATTATTGCTTAAGAGGCTGTGAATCTGATGTTAGCTGGGTAGACAGTTTGGCCACAGAGTCAAATGGTGTACAGAAGGAAAGAAAAACAACCACGGAGACCTTGGAGTTTATTGATTTTTTTATTTGTTTGTTTTTCTGTTTCTTTACCAAACCATTAAAAAGGAGATGAGTTCATGTTGAACTGAATTTTATTTTGCTCAAACTGCAGTAAAATACCAGAGCCAGCTTTAAGTTCACTTAAATCGGATCGAATTCTTTTTATTTTGTCAGTGTTACCTGTATTTTCCTTCGTTTTTAAAATGGGCAGCTAAACTTCACCCCAACCACTTTCTCACTCCCCTGCCACAAAGCAAGAGGAGGAGAGAATACGATGAAAAAGGGCTCAAGGGTTGAGATAAGGATGGGGAGATCACTCACCAATTATCGTCACAGGCAAAACAGACTCAGCATAGGGAG